>VOSG01000130.1:0-39116 GCA_009761265.1 Halicephalobus sp. NKZ332
GATCGACGATGACGACTTTTGCTCCGGAAGCACTGCTTCTGTACAGCGTCAAGGGAATCTGTTTTTCGACCAAAATCGATCCAACTTTTTTAAAGGAAGTCATTATGGAATATCGAAAATCAGAAAGTTTAAAATTTCGCAATAAACTATTTCAGAAAACAGTTGGACAAAAAGTCGTTTTCATTCGGAAGGTGAGTTATCGTGTTATCATTATCGGAGTGATAACGTTATCTCTAAATAAGAGTTATTTTCATGAAAGAGATTTTTTAGGTAGATACAATATTTGGTAGAGAATCATTAAAAAGAATAATACAAGATCATTAGAAGAAAAAATTATCAACAACAAGAAGCTTGTTGAGATGAAGTCTCGTTAAAATGACTATTATTAGTTGCAAGTTTACAAATGACTTGTGTATTTTTGAAGAAATCTTGATGTGATAGAAAAAGTAATTTTCTGATTTAATTTTATTAATCATCCATATCCGTTCTTGTCGGGCACATTCACCGTCCATTTGAATTGCCCGATCTCAAAAAACGATTAAGGATTTTACCGAATAGGAGTCGGTTCGCTCGCACTAAACTACAGGGTAAGGGGCAAGAGGTGATCATTGGGTCGGTCGTCATTGGATATTTTTTCAACATAATTTACAAGAGTGTCCGCAATATTGTTGCTTCTGAGTCGTTGAGTAGAAACTGCTCGAACAGAAACCGTTAGCAGCCCAGCTGGCACAAGATGTAGATGAATCAGCACAAGATCCGCTGCCTGCAGATTTACAAGTTGCACAACACTGCTGTTGCATCAAGGATTGGTAGGTGGGGTCAGTGCAGAGGTTGGAGTTGGGGGAACAGTTGGTGGCAACGTCGACACAGGTACTGGAAGGTGGTGTTGTCGTGCTACATGTGCCACATGTACGGGCACAATTGGTGTTCATCTAGAAAAAGAACATTATTAGAGCCAACAATTTGGAAAATTACTTACGTAAGTTACCCAATCAACGTTTTTGCAAAGTGACACCATCGTGTTGCATCCAGAGTTCAGATCACGACAAGCTCCAGCGGTACACAACCCACAAGTGTTGGGGCAATCTGGGGGAAAAGCAGTTGTACTTAATCATTATGAAAGGTACTTACACTGAGCCATGATGTTGGTCCAATTGGCATCTTGACACTTGTTTACATTGGTACTACAGCTGATCGGGGAGTTGGGATCGTCGGCACAGTTGTATGCTGGAGACAAACAACACATTCCACATTGTTTGGCACCTGTTAATTTATAGATTGACAATTACCATAGCTAAGACTAATCTTCAACACTTACATTGGAGAGCGATGTCTTGGATATTGGGATCTGTACAAGCTGGGGCACGAACGTAGGGGTAGGTTCCTGCACTACCAGCAGTACCGGCAGGGGTACCTGGCTGATTACAAGCAGGGGTTCCTGAAGAAGAGCAAGGAAACAGTTGTTGACAGTCTGAATCGGTGAGTTGATTGGAGCATTGTGTAGCTTGGGGTGTCAGAGTGCCGTTTTCCATGAAATTGCAACCAGGAACGAGGGTACAATTTGTTGCTGGTGTCCCTGATGGTGATCCTGGTGGTGGAGGACACAGTTGACAACTCGAAAGAGCGACGAAAGATAGGAATAATAGGACAATTTTTTGGAACATGTTGAGGGTTTTCCAATCCCGAATGATATCCTGGGTTTTTTGGGCGCCTTTTTATACTGATTTTTGCCTTTGTTTCAGACCGATACAGGTCACGCCTGGTATCTTCTGGATCCAGGAAAAGGTTAGGAAATATTTTTTCTATTTAAACAGCGGCGAGGGAAGATAAAAATTCTATGGATACCTGCACCCACGTCCAGAAAGCTACCGTAAATTGTCTTCATTTTTTTATTTGATTTTTAATGGTATTTATTTAGAAAAAGGAATTTAACAAAATGAAAAAATTCATTCCAAAAATTTACACGAAAATAAATTCCCAACTTGTGTACTGATATTTCAAGATATTGTTATTGTTGTATCTGCATATAGTTAACGTAATCATTTATTTAACACAATAAAATAGTATAATAAGATATGCTCCAGCTCTTCAGGTGTTTCGTATCCTCCACTCTCCAGGTCATGAGATCTACGGTATCCAACAGTAGTTACGAAATCACTAATCTCAGTCTGTTAGTTGTGAAAATTTGTAATTTTTTGATAATACCTTTCATTTGTCCAAATTGATACCAACCTTCTTTATGCAATTGAGTATGATATCTGAATTTAAAGGACAATGGATCAGATGTTTCACTCTGTGATCTCATTCCGGAAATGATCATTCAGGAAATAAAACAGGACAAAAAAGGATTTTTATTGAGGTGCGAATTTTACGTATCAGAGTTCTTCATGCAGGTGTTGTAAATACAGACCAATGAGGATTTACGCTTTTCAGAAAATGCGCCCTGATCATTGACAGACTTGGTAGCCATTGTTACTAGGAAAGGTCTTTTAAATAAAAATTCCTCTTTGATCTAAACGAAAAAAACCATTTCATTCAATATTTACATAAAAATCCAGTGTGACACCAGAATACCAAGATTGACCTGGAAATCTAGCTGTGCTGAAACGTGATAATCAAAAGCAAGTTTTAAATTCGGATCAATACATTTGAAAGATATTTAAAACTCGAGGATTTATCTTGAAGTCTTAGATTCAAATATGCATTATAACAGATGATGAACTTTTATATTCGAGAACTGTAGACTTACTGATTTCCTCTATCATCATCTCAGGATACGTGACTGATTCTCGAGGCAAAATCTGAACAAGTAGAAAAAGATATAGTACGAGAAAGGACACTTGTTCTTCTCATTAAAGTTATTATTATTTCAAATATGTCTTGTACTATTGTGCTAAACCTCAAGCTAAGTTCTCGACCACGTCAGAACCGAGTGATTATCTTATTCTTTAGTGGAATGATTGTGTTCGATATTATTGAAAACCCAAATTCATTGTTTATTGGCACATTTTCGAGTCTCATAATTGATTGCATTGAATACTAAAGCGTTCTCAAAACGTAAAGCGATATGAACTCCGATTTTTAATTTCAATTTTTACAATTTCATTTTGAAGTGAAAAGGTTGTCTGGCAGTTTAATGAACCCGTTATCGATGAACAAGCTGCATGATGTGACGGACAGTTTGCTCTGTTTCTGGGAGAATCTTCATGTCCGACTCCCCTTGAGAAGCTGCGCACTGCCGGAGTTGCCGGACGTTGACGTCGATCCTATTCAGGAGTTCACTGAAATCATTCCAATTACGAAATAGAAAATATATTTTTGAAAAATAGTTTCGATAGGAATTTTCTAAATCTAATTGTATGTTTAAATTCACTCACCGATATCTAAATTTACTGTGGGGGGAAATATTTTCTGCGTAAATAGCACAAGTGCCGTGGAACTGCTGCATCAAGTCACTCAACTTTATCAACATGGCGTTGTGATCTGGATCCAAACTTGGCAAACTCGGTCTTCTTTCGTTTCTCAGGTCCATGATGCATGATTCCAGTCTCCTATACAATTGAGCCAGATGGTCTTTACTGACAGAGGGACTACTTCCGTCTTCGAAATTCGCCGGGGTGGAGTGATGTGATTCCCGATCGATGCCGGGTTCGAAGCAGCTGAATCTTTTTTCACTTACAGTTCTATGTGTTGCGGTAGGGATAGGTTTCGTTAGTTTTTCGAACTTCGAGGTCAAATCCTTCAAGGATTGAGCCCTGATCATCATGGAGTCTTCATCGCTCCCCGTTGTTGAACTGTTCGGACTTGGTCTTGATGGAATATTGGAATCTGCAGGGGGAAATTTCCTTGGTTTCGGAAAAACTTCTGAATTCAAAGTTATTTCTTTCTTTGGGATTCTCAATTTTTGGTGACTATTTTTTTCATCGTGTTCGTACTGTCTTTGAAGCTCCAAAACTTGCATAGATACTGTAGGGACGGATTCAGGATCTTTCGAAGGTTTCATAGGAAGGATAGGAGATTCGTTTTTCTCACCTTGCATCGAAAATGGTCGATGATGTTGTAGAGGAGCAACTTTTTGTGTTTTTATTTTCGCTTCTGGATTAGTTTTCATTTCCATGTTATTTTTAAAGTCATCTTTCTTCGTTGATCTCAAAGATATCATAGGTTTGCAGATCCCTTCGCTATCCTCCTTACTATTTGTAGAAATCGACGAACTTCTTCTTTCTCCAGAATCTTCGCCTTCCGAACTCGTGGAATTTGTCTTTTCTACATGTCTCAGTTGTTTTATCTTCGCTTTTAATTCGTTCTCCATTTCCGGTTCCATTGATGAACTCGTTGTCGAAACAGAGACTTGTTCGCTCGAGGTAGATTCTGTTAGTTTCGACTTTTTCCAAATCGATTCATTAAAATTATTTTCCATTTTTCTCGGCATCGGTTCAGGTCTCTTGACTTGAGCGTTCTTGAAGTTCATATTAACATGGCTGTTGTTGATATTCATATTACCAGAACTGTGACTGTTGTTCATGTTGATATTGCTATTAATATGGCCGTTGTTCATGTTGATATTGCTGTTAATATGACCGTTGTTCATATTAATATTATCCGAGCTCCCATTTATCGATGCTCTCCTGATCGTTGCTGGAGACGCTGTGACCAACAATCCTTTTTTTTCCTCCGTTTTCTTTAGTCTTTCTTTCAATTGAGTCAGAAGTTCATTTTTACCGTAACCGCTGGAATCGCTCGCCGAATCCATCATATTGTTTCTTATCGAATCCATCGTATTATTCCTCGTCGGAATCGGAATAGCATCAAGAGAATCATCACTTCCATGGTTATTCTTTTTCGAAAATTTAAAATTCAAGTTATCTTCTATTTCACTCTTTCCTGGACTTAAACTTTCGTTTCTGTTTCCATCTGGCACCATTTCCAAATTTTCTGAATTCTTCTCTATAGACTCCAAAAACGCTTCGATTCTTTGTCCCTTTGGCATCGTTCCAAACTTGTTTATCGTTTTTTGGATGTTTATTTCTGCCAAGGATGAATCCTCCGTTGGTGATCCAGACCCGGATCCAGATCTCGATCTCGATCCTTCTTTTTCCTCTTCCATCGATTTCAGCAATTTCGGTTTTAACGAAGCTGGAGGTACTGCAGGCACCATGTGATCAGTTTTTCTTCTGTAACTCTTCTGAATTCTCGGAGGCGAATTTTCCATATTCCTGAATGTCGAAACTTGATCTCCTTGCTTACCCAGATTAATATTAGCGCCGTTACTATTATTACTCATATTAATATTGTTGCTGTTACTGTTCCTCAGCCTCGGTGGTGGGGGTGGAGGGAACTCGATTTGGGGTTGTGGACCTCCAGAGTGTCTTCTTTGTTCCTCAAACAATCTATGAACAGAGTTCGAAATCCTCGGGGATCCGATCGATCTTCTTCCTCCTCCAACTACAGCACTCAAGTTTCCATTATTAGATGACATGGATCTTCGATTCGAGCTTATTTGACTTCTGGATCTTTCGAGTTGTTTATCGACCTCTTCGTCAATTCCTGTTTGAAGTAAAGATTCCAAATTTCTGTGGATATCTCTCATCGTCGGTCTATCCGAGGGACTCCAGTGCCAACATTGGAGCATCAGACGGTACACTGCCTGAGGACATCCTGGAGGAGAATCCATCCTGTATCCTCGTTCTAGAAGTCCATAGACAGAATTCAACTCCACTCCAGGATACGGTGCCATCCCGTATGTCGCAATTTCCCTAAAAAGTTAAATTATATTCTTCCAAAAATTAAAAACTAGGAATTTTTCGAAATAAATTGTTTAAAATTAAAAAATTAAATATATAAATAAACTTACCACAAAAGAACTCCAAAAGCCCAAACGTCACTTTTCGTCGAGAAAGTATTATAAGCCAATCCTTCTGGAGCTGTCCATTTTATCGGAAATTTCGCCCCCGCATGAGCAGTATAAGTATCGTCTCTCATAAATCTCGCTAATCCAAAATCTGCAACTTTAACAACATGACTGTCTGATACTAAGCAATTTCTTGCAGCTAGATCTCTATGAATAAAATTCCTCGATTCCAAATATGCCATTCCAGCAGAAATTTGAGTTGCCATATGCATCAGAATCGAAGGCGAAAGTTTTGTTTTATCGGATTTCCTCAAATATTCCAGAAGATTTCCATGATTCATGTATTCTGTGATGATGTAAAAAGGTGCTTCTCTTGTACAGACTCCCAATAATTGAACTAAATTTTCGTGATGGAGATCTTTCATCACAGCAGCTTCTGCAAGGAAATCTGGAAGAGCCATAGCTTCTTCTTTCAAAGTTTTCACAGCAACGGTCAAATCCTTGGATTTCCAATATCCTTCAAAGACATCTCCATACTGACCACCTCCGAGCTTGTTCCTCATAATTATATCATGTCTGTTTACTTCCCACTCATCTGGTTGAGTTGGCGAAAGTGAAAAAACTCCTGGATTTTTGTTTTTCTTTGGAGCCGGATACATCAGAGCACAAATAAGTCCATCAGCATAGGTCGAATGATGGTGGATTAATTCCGCGAGAGATTTGAATTTCGATTCTTGTGTTATGAAAAGCTGAAAATTGAATAATTTATTTTCAATTACAGTAATTAGTGTTTAAAATAATTTTAGATTAAAATGAAATTTCTTGATCTCAACATTAAAATTACTGTAACTATTCTTTTCGCACTTTGAAAAACGTTTTAAAACAATGAAAATCAAACTTACTCTATCATTCTGGTCAATATTGATCCTGTAATGATATACCCTTCCATCATGTCTCACAGAAATCGAAAATTGTCCAATGCTTGTTTCACTTTCTCGCACAAGAAAACTTCCGTTGATTCCGGAACTAAGTAAAACTTCACTTTCGTTCCGAGAAACTTTTCCATGGTACCAAGAATGTTTGTCCAAAGAGTGTAGAGGAGCAATATACAAACTCGGTACCCATCCTATTTGAACACTTCTTTGAGGAAAATGACCTCTTTTTGTTGCTATTAATTGAGCTTCACACCATTCCTTTGTCTTGTTGTGACCTAGGACTCTCACTTGATCACCTTTCCTCAAGCTAAGTTGATCTTCTCCAACTCCATGGAAGTCATATAGAGCAACGAAAATTTGAGCAGGAAAAGCACAACATGGTTCTGGTTCTGTTGATGGAGAAAAAGCTGGCATCAACAAATCTTCTCTGAAAATATTAATATTATTAAATACTTTTAAAATTACTATTATATTTTCTTAAATTTATTAATTAGAACATTCTTATGAAATTGTTCCGACACGAATTTCTAGTGACTTTATAAAATTTTTAAATATTTGAACAAACAAATAAAGGTTGTAGATTTAAGTTAGATTAAAACTTTAATCCGATCAACGTCCATTAGCACCTGTCTCAATAAATAATTTCTATTTTATAAAGAGCTTCCTTAGATCAATGAAACCCATTATTTCAGGGACAAACGAAAAATTTTTGATTGATGAGGTCTCTTTTCATCTCCTTTTGGTTTCTAGCGTAGAGTTCGTTAAATTTTCAAAACCAAAAAAACTTTTCGAAGCTAGAGGCTAATCCATAAAAATCCATAGTTTTTTAAAGTCCGTTTTTCAGAAAAAAAACAAAGAAACTTAGAGATCACTTGAAAAAAAACTAAAATTGGAACAAAGAAGATTAGCCTTCTACAAAAGCTTCCGATTTAGTACATTTATTTAATTTTAAAATGAAATTAATTTTTTTAGTTCTTAATGTTTTAATTTTTTAATTTTCTAAATTTAGATTTTTACAACTTTAAATTCTTTAGTTTCGAAATATAGGATTTTCTAACTAGAGAAGTTTTAAAGAGTCTGAATTTTAATGCTAAGATTCAAAAACTTTTCAACATGAAGTTCACCGTGAGAAATAAGAACGTCAATCAATTCTTATTTTTCTTGGCAAAAAATCTTCTTTCAACTTGAAAGTGAAAAACGTGTCAAGCCACCAGTGATTGAAATCCAGAAAAATCCTGTCATTAGTTGATGAAGAAAAATTGATTGCAAAAATTTAAACTTTTAAAAAATAAGTTTATCTTTAAAGATTTCCTGGTTTTCATCGTTAAAAATAAAACTTTTTAGATTAAAAATAATTTAAAACAAACCTGGAACTCCATCTCGAAGAATCTTTGCATCCCAAGATTCCGTGAGAACTGGCTCCCACCATGAAAGTGTCTACAGAAGAAGCAGGCCTTCTTTCCATACTTCCTGTGTAATTAAGTCCGAATCCTTCTGTAGAACTATTATTCAATGCAAATCCTCTCAAGGATCCCGTTGCTGGACTATTCGATCTCCCTGAATTCTTCCTCAAATCCCGCGGATTATGATGAATTTGATCCGTCGAATTTGAATTTGCCGAAATTTTCTGCCAAGCTAAGGCATGTGGTGACGTATCTGGAAAGATTTAAATTAATATTTTCAATCATATCTCTTACAAATTTTTATTATTCTTCCACGTAATATTTAAAATAATTTAAATCAACTTTCACGTTCTATTTAGAAAATAATTTATATTATTTTCCTACTTTTTAATCCATATTAGCCTCTTGACTATATTCAAGGAAACCAAAACTGATCTTTCTAATGAAATTAAGAATGAAGTAAAATCACGAAATGTAAGCAATCGGTCTTCAATAATCTTTTCTTCTTCAAATTCATAGAACTTCAACAAACAAAAACGTTAAAATTGAAATTCCGCGCTAAGCTGTCAAATCAAAGATTTCCATTGCCAGCTATAATCTGGCTCCGATCGAAAAATACAAATCGGTTCAATGAACTTTCGCCGTTACTATGGAAACTAACCATACCTATGCACCAATTGGTCTATATGTTGATTTATATACTGATCTACATACAACCCACGTACTATTTTACGTATCAATCTATAAACCGATATATATTTTAGTATACAGACTAATGAACACGTCACTATATACGCTACAATATACATTAGTGTACATATTTATTTACATACTAACATGTATATTGATCGGTACACTAAAATATATGTCAACATGGATACTAGTTTCCACACTGGAACATATACCAATCCATACACATTATTTTCAAAAAAAATCCTAGGGTTATTATTTTTCAAGTTCAGGAGCGTCTTTAATGATTTTTTTGCGGCGAAAAATCCGGGTTTTCATTCGGAAAAAAAAGTGAAATGGAAAATTAACGTGTTCACTTTCTGATTCAATTTTTGATTCACTTTCAAAAAGGCAAATCTATCCGGTTATGAAAGGAATTGCAAGAAGAAAAGTGACAAAATGATTTTCCCAAAGAAGAAGAATTTAAAAATTTTGCTCAACTGAAAATAATTTCAAAATTTTTTTCGAGAATTAAAAGTTAAAAGAAGAATTCACGTTAGGAATCAGAAATTATTCAAGAAAATATTCCCGAAAAAAGAATTCACGTTAGAAATCAAGAAATAATTCAAGAAAGATCTAACAACAAAACTTCTCAGAACCAAAAAACCAAGGAAACTGTCAATGGAGCTTCTTCCTAGGATCAAAGAGTCATCGGAAAAAAATTTACTGACAAGATTTCTCTTCAAGACAAAAAAACGAAAAATATTTATCAACAAAGTTTTTTCTCAGGATCAAGGAGTCATTGAAGAAAAAAGTTTAAAAAAAAAGAATTTCCTTTAGGATCAAGAAGTCATTCAAAAAAGTTTATCAACAGCTTCCTCTTCGGATCAAGGACTCATTCAAGAAAAAAATTTATCAACAACTCCTCAGGGCTAAGAAGTTATTCGAGAAAAAAAATTTAGAAAAGAATTCCTCTTAGGATCAAGAAGTCATTGAAGGAAAAATATTTGTCAACAAGATTCCACTTAGGACCAAGAAGTCATTCGCGAAAAAAAATTTCTTAAAAATAATTCCTCTTAGGATCAAGAAGTCACCCAAAAAAATATTTTAAAACAAAAATTCTTAAAAAAAACAACTTTAAAACAGTAAAATCGTCATTTTGAAAACAGTGTTTATCACGAGACATTTAAATTCTCTTACAAAATACTAATTCTAACGCTGCAAATTTTTTTAAAAAGAAAAGCTCAAAAAAGCACTCAAAAAACCGGAAGCCTCATCGAGATCCGCGCGAATTTGCGTGTCTGTCCAAGAGGATATCCTCGAAGGCGAACACGAAGATATATTTTTGTTCGTCCATGAAGATATCTTCTTGTCTGTCTTCGAAGATAGCTTTCCCGAATAATAGGTTCGTCCTGGAAGCTATTGTTGCGAATGAGTTTGTCCTAGGAGACATCTTAGAAAATGAATTCCTCTTAGAAGATAACCTCTTGGATGAGTTCATATTGGAGGAGGTCTTTTCAAACAATACATTTATTGCAAAAAAACATCTTCTAGAATGAGTTTATCCTCAGAAAATACCTTCTAAGATACACGTATTATTCTGAATAATATCTTCAGTGTAGATATATCCAAGGAAATACCTTCCGCGATAATAAGTTCATCTCAGAAAATACCTTCTCCAGTGATAAATTCATCCCAGGAAGCATTTCTTACAATAATATACTCATCCAACAGTATTTAATTTTGAGTAAGTTCGTCCTAGAGCATATCTTCTTGAATAGAAAACCAACAGGAGTACAAAAAATGTGGATGCATTCATTGTCGAGTCAAAGCGAACTGTTTCTTTTTTAAAAAGAGATAGAGGAAATTCTTTTTGCAAAAAGTGAAAAAGAATAGAAATCTGGGATGATTGAGAAAATCCGTGGGTGTGATTAACATCTTGATCATCTTCAGAAAAATCTTTAAATGAAAATTATTTGAAAGATAATCAATCATTATATTGTCGAAAATAAGAAGTGGAAATGGTTACGAAATTTTCCCGAAACGAATTTCTAGAATCTGACGTAAAATTCTAGAAATTTTTTAAAATATTGACTCGGGAGTAAAGTAAAAATTTCCACGAAGTTTTCTCAAGACGAATTTCAGTATATATAACTACTACAAATCCACTTTCAAGAGCTACATCTAAAATTGACTCTGACGTAAGTCCAACTCTCTTTCCTCTTAGGAAAGTAAAGTAAGACCACATTCCTCCGTCTCTTTTTTGTGAATTCTGTTGGTCAGTCCATTTATGCGGAAGAGAAAACTCAATTACGAAAGAGCAACTTTCTGAATTTCGGAAGCAAAATCCAAACAGAACATCTTTAAATTTTTAAATATCTTCGAAATTCCTAGACATTCTCTAAAATCCCAAAGAAATTTTAAATATTTTCCATAAATTTTCCTCGGTCTTTAAATATTTCTTGAAATGTTTCTAAATGTTTTCTAGAATCTCGGAAACCTCAAATGCATTTTTAAAGTTCTAAAATTCCAAAAATCTCAAGGAAAAAAGGAAGTCGCAACACTGACCACTGAGATTTTTCCATTTCCTAAAAATCCAGAATTGTAACTATGTCAATACAAGAATCAAAGTCTTTAGAGTCAACAAAAAAGTGAATTATAGATTTTCGGAATCACAAAAAAATGAATAAAAACCTTAAGAAATGAAGTTCACCGAAGATCGAGGTGTCGATTTCAAAAATTTTTTATAAACTTTAGAGACTTTCCTTTGAATAAGATATCGGTAAAAAAGATCAACAATAAACTTCTTTTGCAAGATTTCCCCAACACGAATTTTTTCGGGAGTTCTTTTTATGAATTTTTTTAAAACTTATGCTATCTTTAAAAATTAAACTTTTTTATAAAAATTTCTCTACAAATTTCCGGAATCTTCCAGAAATCTTCACTGAATCCCAGAAAAGTCGAAAATAAGCAAAAAAAAAGAAAACGTAAAAAAGAAACAATTTTCGAGCTTGGATGACCTTCGGGTAAAAAAGAAACAATTTCCAAAATTGCTACGAAAAATTTGGCTAAAACAAATATTTTTGAAGTAAAAAATCCTTTAAATAGAAATTTACAAAGTTAAATAATTTTGTGCTCCAAGTATTAGTTTCAAAGTGGTCCTCAAAAAGTTCAAGTATTTTGACCACTGTCCGAAAATGACCAAATTTTACTAATAGACCTCAATTCTAGTCAGAAAACTCTTTTTTTGGAGGATTTTCTTTTCGGGAAAAAAATAACAAAAGAATAAATAAAGTTTCCGATCCAAGGTCGCCCATTCTTCCTGGCATATTTCAATGCCATTTTTGGACATCATACAATTATTGAAAATCAAAAACCCAATTCCCAGTAAATTGCTTCGATACAAAGTTCCAGCAAATTTCAGGGATTCTTGAATGGAAAAATATTAACTTAATATTTTCGTTGTGGAAATATTTTTCAAATTACACCTAGCTACTAAAATGAAAATTCGAAAATACCAAAACGCAAACTTCACTTCTTTTAACTGTGAATGACAGAAAGGGACATCATTATTTTTAAAATATTTCCAAATTACACGTAACCGCTAAAACTAATATTCAAAGACACCAAAACGCGAATTTCTCTTTAGTTTTAGAATGACAAAAAAGAACATCACCATTTAAAGAGGCTTTTCAAATTAAACTTGACTACTAAATCAAAAATTAAAATACTATCAAAAGAAAATTTCCCTTTTAGTTTTAGAATAACAGAAAGGGACATTGTTGCGTAATTGCATCGAACAAAAACTGCAATATTCTTCTGGATCCTGTTTTGGGGCAGCTGGTGTCCAGAGGAAAGGCCATTCTGAATTAATTGTCGTTTTGGATTTTCGGAAAAGACAAGTTTAAACTTAATCAAATTTCTCTTTTCTCCTTTAAAATGATTTTTAAATTAGAAAACTAATAATGGTCAAAGAATAACTTTAAAAACTTGGAGGAATAATATTGATCGAAGAGTTTTTTAAATTGAAAATGAATGAAAACTTTGATTCATAAGCTTCTCGATCTTGGTTGCACTTGAGCGAAAGTGCTCTAACCCGATCTCGATGAAGACAAATCGGAGTCTCCGGTTTCAAAACCAAAGCAATCCCTTAAATCGCTTCAGTTTCATCGAAATTAAATCCGATTTCCAAAAAAGAGAAGAATTTTCCTAGCACGAATTTCCACACTTTTTCCTGTTGAGATTAAGTAAAATTTCGAGAACTTTGAGATTAAGAACTGAAATCTTGGAAATCTTCTTGTTAAGACAAAAAACTAAAATTTCTGGGATTATCTTGCTGAAACTAAAATTACGAATTTTAAAGTTTACTTTCCTAAAAAGTCCGAAATTATTATCGGAAACAATTCTGTTTATTTAAGGAAATTTAAGGCATTTTCGAATTCTGAAATAATTTTACTAATTTTTAAACCAAAAATAATTATTTTAAATTCTAATGTCCTAAAATTTCAGGATCAAAAGCAAGCTTCAAAAATTTCGAAATTCCCAAACTTCAAATAAATTTTAAGTCCAAAATCCAAACTAATTTATAGAATCCAAGAAATCTGTCAAAACATTTCAAACAAGAGTACCAAAAGGACCAAAACGATGGAAACGAGCAGGCCAAGTTCCCCATCCCCATCTCGGTCGTTCGGAATAAGTCGTTCTTTTGCGCAGAAACCGTTAATCCCCCTCAGGCTCGAGACAAATGACGGTCATCTTTCTTTTGGTCATTTAGAAGGGACTTACATTTTTATTTTTGGCAAAACAATTTAGACTAAAAATTTCAAGAAAATATTTTTGTTAATTTCATAAAGCTTCAAGAATCAGAAATTTCGGCTAATTCTTTGGCAAAAAAACTGAAAAAACTGAAATTCGATATTTTCCGTGCCTGGTCACTAGCTGACCATTCTCCGACAACTGACAGTTTTACAAATTTGAGTTGATCTCTCACGATATTTCTGGGGATTGGATTTTTAGAAGGATTTTTAGAAAAAAATTTTAGAGATTAGATTCTTGAGAAAAATTTCAGGAATTTTTTAGAGATTTAATTTCTTCGAAAAATCTTGAGAATTTTAAGTTGGTTTTTCCTGGAATTTCTTGGGGTTTAATTTTTAGGAAAATTTTAGGAATTTAAGTTGGTTTTCAGATTTCGTAAAGACTAGAATCCTCTAGAGCCCAGTTGGATATTTTGAAACTATCTAAAACCAATAATTCCGGAGTTTTCAGAAAATTCCAGAAATTCTTTTCGAGACAATTACTCAAAACAAATATTTCTGTGTAATCGTAATGTGCAATATGATTTTTTCGAAAACAAAACCCAACTCCCATATTGGAAAACAGGGATGGTCAAGACTCCCACGAGAAGGAAAGACCAAGACCGTCAACAAAAATAAAAATACAGAAATAGAAATAAATTTTTATTTAAAATTTAAAAACAATTCTTTTTCAAAGAATTCAAGAAACTTAAAGTCTAAATTAATATGAAAGGGGAGGTTCCGAAAGATAAGAAATTTGAAAACCTCTTCCTCGTCTGGTGATACCGAGGATTGAAACCCTCTTGTTCTATGGAAACAGAAATATCGAGTTTCAAAAACAACAAACTTGCAATCATTTGTGAGATTAAAGGGGAAGTTGAACATTCTTTGTAAATAACAATTTTAAGAATGTTTTACACGTGAAAGATCATCTATATTCTCTATTTTAAGATGAAAAATAACAAATTCAAATTTGTTCTTGAAATCAAAGAGGAATTTGAGTAGTATTTTGATGTAAATAGTAATTTAAAAAGAAATCTCATATATGTGAACCTGTCTATATCAATTATTTCTGAAAAATCAATACATTCATAGCCATTTTCGATATTAGAGAGGAAATTAAGCAATATCACCGGAAGAAAGTTCCATATATGTAAACCCATGTATATTAATCATTTACAGGTACAAATCATATCGAGAATTTTTGACAAAGATAATAAGGCTCGAAAATAATAAAAAAAAAGTTCCCAAAAGTCTTATCTAATACAAAAATGTTCGAAGACCGATTGTTTTGTACCGAAAAAAATACGAAAAATAAACAAAAAATAAAAAACGAACCTGGATCATTGTTGGAAGAACTGAGATTCTGTCTGGACCCTTCGGGACGACTCTGTTGATGCCCCATGGGTTCGAGGATTATATAGATTTTACGCTAATATTAATATCGGTTTTTGGAAACAAAAATCGCGCAGAATCGGGGAATTAGAGGAACAAGGAACGGCCACAGCTGCTCACATTCGATCGATCGCCGCGCTGCCTTGGACAGTTCAGCTTGCCGAGGTCATTGAATTCACCTGAATATTGTTCCCATATATTATTCCCGTATAAGAAATCTATCGTGTAACAAATACGCGGAAAATCAATTCTATTGTACAAAGTTCGCATTCAAAAATCAAAATCTAGTTTCTCGGAGTCATTGAAATCACTTGGATATTGTCCTCATATGTTATTTCCATATAATAAATATACTACATAGTAAATATACGAGAAATGAACTCTATTGTATAAGTTTAGGGATTAAAAATTAGAAGATCAATTCGACTGCATAGACCTTGATATTAAAAGCCAAAGTTCACTTTCTCGAGGTCATCGAAGTCGTTCAAACACCTATTATATTACTCATGTTACTTTCATATAGAGGATTTGTTATATACACAATAAGTTCAAAAATTAAAATGATTTCAATTTTTGAGTTTTTGAGTACTACTCTCACATATTACTCCCGTATATCCGTTTCATTAAAAATCTATTATTTATAAAATACATGAAAAAAGGGTTCAATTCTGAAAATTTCCCAATTCAAAGTCAATCAAGCAGAGACCGGTCCTTCGTGCATCACACAAATCCTACAGCGTTCTGAGGGTTCCTACAAAAAGCATCCTGAGGGTTTAGCGCATGTCCACTTCCCTTCCGGAGACAGCAAAGCACCGACTGAATCAATTCCCCATTTGTCTGCCGCCGTTCCGGACTGAATTGATATATGAACAAACATGTACACAATAGAAACTCCTAACAAATAAAGTTGAGGATCTTCCGAATTTCGTGTGAATTAATGTGTTCATAATGGGGAAATTGTTAATAAAATAGAGAATATTTTTAAATTTTGTATACATTAATGCGAATGAATATTTTTGCAATAGAAATTATTAACAAAGTCGGGAATTTTTAAATATTACGTAAGTCAATATGAATAAATACATGTACAATGGAAGAGTTGAAAACAAATAAGTGAGGATTTTATAAATTTTTTTATAAATTAATTTTCTTATTTATCCCGTGACAGTTCGGAGTCAACATATGAATAAGAATGCGCACAATAGAAAACCTTTAATAAATAAAACTAAACTAGAAAGTTTCATAAAAAAGTTTTTTTGTAAAAGGTTTTTATTTTTTATATATATAATTTAAAACTTGTTTGGTGATACTTTAGACTCAGTTGGTATATGAGTAAACATGTATATGATGAAAAAATTATGGACAAATAGAAGGTAAAAGTTTTATCCTAAAAAATCTTACAGAAATTACTTTTATAAATATTTAGTGAATTTTTATATAGAATGTATACTTAAAGATATTTTAATCATAGAAGAAATAAATATAGAAGTATTTATAAAACATTTTAAGGAATTCACGTTTGCTTAATGACCTCGTGGATTGGATAAATACATAAATAAACAAATATTTTATAAAGGAATTTTAGCGAATAAATTGAACAGGTTTTGTGGGGAAAATCTTATACACATGCATTTTAGGATTAGTTGGTGGACTTCTACATCGAATTATATGAAAAAACAAAACTCAAGAAGTCATAAAGAAAACTGGTCAAGGAAATTTGTACAATACTTCATGGAAATTAATTTTGCGTTTGCTTAGTGACTTTGGACTGGATTAATACATGAACAAACACGTCCATAATGGAGGGACTACTGACAATTGATACGTGAACAAACAGCTAAACAATGAAAGAACTAAGAAAAGTCAATTCAAGTCGAAATTATACAAATTAACTTTTAATTTCCAAATTATAATTTTAATTATATTAATATGGAGAGAAATATTCAGACAATAGAAGATCGTGGGAAATAAAATTAAAGTAAAAACATTCATAAAGTCTAAGAATTTCAAAATTCACGAATACATTGTTATCTTAGACTTCAACGTTTATCAGATAAACATGGAAATAAAAATTTCGATTAAAAAATTTGGCTTTTAATCTGCTTTTTCAAAACTCCAAAAAAGGAAAACACGACAATTATCAGATTTATTTCTAAAAAATCCCAAAAGTTTTAAAACTTAAAGAATTTTATTTTAAAAACTGAAATTACGAATTTTCCAAAAGTTTTGTTCTTCATGAAAAAAATAAAAATGCCAGAGGGGAAGTAGTGGAAAAATTTTTTCCTTCGGCACTGACGTAAGGATAATTTCGGCAAAAACAAATACGTTTTTTAAAGCGAAAAAGGAATATTTTTATTGATAAATTGTATCCGTTCAAAAAAGTTATTTTTAAACATATATATTCTTTTTATAAAGTGTTTTTATTTAGAAAGTTACTTTAAATATCCTTATTAAATACTACTAATATTACAACATTATTTAAAAAGTGAGATAATTCTAAAGAAGAAAATTCTTATTCAAAAAATAACCACTTTTATTTTAAGGATTCAAAAAAAACAAATCGATCCGACCTCTTACTTATGCTCTCGGACCTGTCGGGTCGTTAGAGGACTATGGCGAGAGCTCCTGTGCGACTGTCCTTTTGTCCTCTACGTCTTTTTCTAAAAAATCTACAAAAAAGGAATATTTGGGAAGGATTGGTCGGTTCTTCAAATTTTACTGACCTTTCGAACAATGGCTGCTCTTCAAAGTTAAAGAAAAGTAAAACCGTATCATAAAAATCAGAGGTAAGCATATCCACGAAGTCAGTTCGACAGGAATCTCATGGAAATTCTGGGCTTTGGACCTTCGTTCCAGAAGATTCCATCTTCAAAAATTGGACACGATGTTCGGCGAAACATGAACACTAATCAATTTATTCTTTGGCAAAAGTGAACATTATTGAAGTGTAGTTCTCGGCGAACAGTGAACGAATGCCAATTATGCCAGTAAAGGAACCCAAAATGAGCGTCATTACGGACTTATTCCGACACGAATTTCGAAGTTTCAGAAACCCTGGAAACAAAATTCTTACAGAATTGTCTCGACACGAATTTTCAGTTTTTAAAATTCCTGGTTTCAGAAGTTAATTTAGTTTTTTTTAATTTTGGAAAATTTCGATTTTCGCCAATGTTTTATTCAAGCGTAAAAACAAACTTTATAAAAGTCTACTGACAGCAGTTTTTTCCTTGAAAGCCAGTTGTTCCCTTCGGACACGAGACGGAAGACGGACATGATTGATTCCGGTCAGAACACCGGCTTCGTGGACCGGCAAATCGGTCAGAAAACACTCGTGAGAACATGCGAACTTATGCATTAAAAATTATTCTATATATAAACTCTATATGCAGATTACTTTTTGCATAAAGTTTTACAAAGGAATGAATTCAATTTGAAGGTCAACTATGGGTCACTTCGTATGGGGGATTTTACATAAATCAATCCACATATAAATATAATTTCATATGTAATATCACATATAGTCTTACATGTAAGGCACCTCATGACATTTCGTATACAAAACTTTACAAGGCACTTTATATGGAACTTTATACATGAACTACCCTACAAGACGATGAAAATTATTTTATAAAAGTAACGAATAAGGAACCAGCTGCAGCGAAATCTAGCTCTCGACGTCTTGTTGGCGGAAATAAACACTCCGAAAAAAATTGGATTTGGCTTCTCGAAAATCGGAAGAACTGGAGACATAAATATTTGGACGAGAATCCAAAAATCCAGAAAACATTCTTTTCAGTAATATTAACAGAAATCTTCTTTAAATAATGGTTTTAAGAAAAAAACTTAGAAGAAATCATTTTTCATTTAGACTTATTTTGAAAACTATAAAGTTTAAAAGGTTTCCGAAATGAATTTTTCAATTTTCTTGGATTTTTGTTTTCGGATTTTAGGTCAATAATCGTGACGAAAATTGAAATTAAAATTCTAAAAAATTTCCCGAAATGAATGTCTGAACCATCTAGGAGACTCAAGAAATAAATTATCATTAAAAATTGAATTAGGTTTTTAAAAATTTTTCGAACGAGAATTCCTGAACTTCCTGTTTTACTAAAATGAAGACCGAATTTCTGTAATTCTTCTTTCTCAACGAATTTGATCAAGAAGGATTTATTTTCCCATGTGGTTCCCGTCACGAAACCGGCTCTCAGAGTTTCATCCCGGAACTCATATCCACGTTCTACAACGATCCCCTCTTATACTCCTCAAAGTTCTCAAGATTATGAGAATATTAGAGCTTTCGAAGATTTTCTTCCTACAGTTTTCTACAAATTCGAAGAAAGCTCGTAGTCATAGATGTCAGATCTCCACTAAGTGATGTTCTAAACGATGACTCAAACCCATCTTCAATAGAATTTCGAACGACTCCGAGTCTATAAAATCTTTACGATCTTCAAAACCCTCGAAGATTCAAGAAATCATGAAAGACCAAGAATCTCTACACTTTTGGACTTCGGGATTCTTGGAGCTTTCACGGAATTGTAGTGTAATCGAAACGGGGAAACTTGAAAAAGTAGATATTTGCGCGGTTTCGTCAACTCAGCGAAAAAAATGATTGGTCATTCCCGAAAAAAGCTGACAGTGCAAACAAAACGGCAGCTGAAAAGTGACAGATATATGAAATCACGTCCATCAAAAATCGAAAACATCTGTCAAAATTTATAGTATCCTAGTTAACAACTATCCTAAAAAAGTTTTACAAGAATAGACAATTACTTCTTCTGAGGAGGAACTTCCCCACGTTCTTCGGCGATTTCTTGATCGATTTCTTCCAGGAAAGTTTCTTGTTTCACGGCGAACATTGTGTAAAAATAGATCCCGACAACGACGACTATCAATACTCCAAAAGCAATATGGTTCTGAAAAACATCAACATCGTTAAGAATAATTAAATTTAAGAAGTGAAAGTTCATATATGAAAAACAAACCTTGTAATTTTTCGCGAAGATTTCCTTGATCCTTTCTTCGTTGACTTTTTCGAACTGCTTTGCAAATCGTTTCTGGGCTCGAGGGAGATCTTCAATGTCGATTTTCTGGAGCATCTCCGACTTTTCGTCGTAGACGGCATTAGAAGAATCAGATGGAACGGGAATCTTCGTTGTCGAACCCCCTGTTGAGCTGGCGGATCTGAGGGACAATATTCTGGACAAAAACGTTCTCTGGGAAGGTAACCTGCTGATGAGGGACCGCATCCTATCTGAAAAAGTATAAGAAAATGAATCGAAAAAAGATGAAGAAAAAATAAAAACAAAGATTTCGTAGAAGAAATAATCGAGAACCTTTCGCCAAAAAGAATGGTTTTTTAATTTCCCTATATATCCCAATTACCCCATAATTCTCTCTTTTAAATTAAATCTAAACGTTCTTTTTTATGGGTTTAAGAGCGAAAAGAGATTCATATAAAAGACGGAAAGCAGAAACATTGGGAAAGTCAATTGAGAACCTTTCGCCAAGATGTGATTTTTTAATTTTTCCATATAACTCAATTGCCCGTAATTTTCTCTTTTTTTAATTAATCTAAACCTTCTTTACAGGTTTAAAAAGGAATTTAAAAACCTTTATATAAGAATCAAGGTCTTGAAAGAAAAACCAACCAAGAACTTTTCGCAAGAAATAATTTTCTCATACTTCCCGGTTACCCGCGATTTTCTTTTTTAAATTATTCTAAGCGTTCCTTTTATAGGTTTCATTCTGTAAGACAACGTTCCTCTTGTATTAGAAATATAACGACTGCCGTTTCCTTTCGCAATTTCTGAAGCTAGAGGGCGGTTTTATTTTTTCAGAAAATTTTCGCATTTGGACGAGTCTCTCTGTAGAGAAATTTTTGTGGCACTTCTTCAAAGAAGAAAAGGGAAACCAGCCTGCCTCTGGCTTTAACTCCTTTTTCGAAGTATTCTGCCGCTTTATTCGAGCAGAAATGGATGACCAAAAAAGGCAAGTTTCTTTTTTATTGATTTTAATTTCTGTATTTACTTATAAATTTATGTATATATAAAATCAAAATTAATGACTTTTCATTGAATTAATTAATTTGTTTCCATATAAAAATCTTCACTTAATCAATATATTTCGGGTTTCATCTATTGACTTTTAGAATTAAGTAAATATTTTTTATTTTTGTGTATAATTTTCTACTCGATTGATTAATTTTACTTTTTATGCACAAAGTTTTCCACTTAGGCGATTAACTTTGGTTTTTATATATCGAATTTTCGAATTAGTTAGACAATTTTAGTTTTCATGTATCAAGTTTCTGAATTACTTGATTAATCTCGATTTCAGTTTATATAGTTCTTAATTTTGATTTATGTTAATGTAGTATTTAAACATATTTGGTTTCAGAGAAGAACTCGCAAGGAAACATCACGCCAGATACAGAAGCGATCAATATGCCAAATTGCAGCAGAGAAAGTCGATGTTGAGGGAATGTCAATTCAGCAAGGCATTCCTGAAGGCAGCGGTTTTGATAGACTCCGAGAAAAACTTTCTGAGAAGAAAAGGGATAGTTGGAAGCCAGCAATTTCTGGAAGAGTACAAAAAGCAAAGGTCTCAGTCACTTGTTCCTCAATCCGGGAGGACGGAATCTACATCGTCCGGGGACCGAGGAGGGAGTCTGGAGTCTAAGAATCCCCCGCTTCCGACATTCGCTTCCACATCTGTTTCTTACACTTCGTGAGTGTTCTTTTTTCAGAATTTTTACACCGAGATTCTTATATCGAAGCTTTTTCTTTGGAATCTTGATATTATGACTTTATGTTGACATTTCTCGTTGAAATCCTTATATCCTGTCTTTAGGAACATCGATTTAACTGCTAAGCCCGCTTTCAACATTGGCGGAAGTCTGCCGGCGTCAAATTCACATACCCCGCTCCAAAAAACGGACACAGGTTGGATTCTTTTCAATTTCCTAAGGAATTAAAAATTTTATTTTTTGAAGTTTTCAATTAAAAATTAATATTCTTTCAGCTCTCCCGATTACTCGAATTTCTCTCGCTCATACTCCTCTTTCGAAACACGAAGATGGAGGCCTGAATTTGACGGACACGAGTTTCATTAATAAAGTTTCTCCTTTGCTGACTTCCACTCCGATAGCGAGTCCGACGAAACCCCTCTTTGGACCGAGTAATTCGACATCGACGGATTCTGGGAAGTTTAGCCTTCAAGGTGATAAATCGGATGCGGATGTTCCGAAGAAAGCAGAAACAGTGACTACCCCGATTGTGACGAATCAGAATCAACCCTCTGGGATTTTTGGGAACTTAAAAGAACCGGGTCCTGCTGCTAACTTCTCATTCAAGTCCCCGACTACTCCAAAAGCGAACCAAAATACCGTCAAGCCCCCGAATTCTGAGCAACCAAGTCAGCCTTTCTCTTTCAAGCCCTCGGGAACTCCACAAGCAGGTCAAGGTAATGTTGTCAAGCCTCAGAACCCTGAACCAGCGAGTTCAGTTTTCTCTAAACCCTCTGGTACCCAGCAGAATCCATCTTTTTCTTTCAAGCCATCAAATACGGGAGGACAAGCAGGGTTATTTACTTCAACAACAACTTCGAATCCGTTTTCATCTACTTCAACAACGGCGACGGCCTCTAGTTCGTTGTTTTCGGCTCCTAAGACGACAACTTCGAATTTGTTTTCGTCTAATTTAACAACTTCAACTTTATTTTCACCTGCTTCAACGATAACAACAACAGCAGCAGCAACGGTTTCGAGTCCATTATTTGCAGCTCCTAAGACGGCAACGAGTTCTTTGTTTTCTGCTCCTAGTTTAACAACAACAGCAGCTCCGAATTCATTGTCTTCTACTCCAGCAGCGACAGTTTCGAGTTCGTTATTTTCTGGTGTGAAAACAACTTCAAGCTCTCTATTCTCTACTCCGCCAACAACAAATGCGAATCTATTTTCCTCTACTCCGCCAACAACAAATGCGAATTTATTTTCTTCTACTTCAACAACAACAAATGCGAATCCATTTTCTTCTACTTCAACAACTACTTCGACGACGACGACTTCTGGATTTTCGTCTTTCGGGAATATGACGACTGCTCTACCGAATTTGTTTTATACAAATGAGAAGCCTAATTTTAGTTTCAAACCTGCAGTGTCTGGTGGATCTGAATCCTCTGTTGGAGGTACTCAAAACCAATCACCAAATATTTCTGAAAACCCAAGAAATCAGAATTCACAAGATCAGTCTTCGAATGCTGTTGAAAGTTTGAAAGACAAAAATTCACAAAAACCTTCTTCTTTACCGAATGCGGCGAAGTGGTTGATTTTGATGAACAAGATGTATCATCAATTTGAAGAGAAGATTTCGGTTTTTGCTAATGATAAGAAAAACGATGATTTAAAAAAGAAAATAAGAATTGGAACGAATGATTTTATTGACAGAAATCTCCAACTCTACGAAAACAATGAAGAATTGAATACCGTATTTGGAAATTTTATGATTAAGTTGAAAAAGATTGTTATTGGAGAAATTACAGAAGAACTTGAAGAGAATTTCTCCATCAATATGAACAATGAAGGTGAGAAGCTATTCTTTATGGAGTGTTTGACGAAGAGAATTTTGAACATGATAAAAATCGACAAGTTGCTGATTCCGAATGCGGTTATCCTCCATGGAATTATATCGAGGGAAGTCGGTGGTTTTGCAGAATTTTTCCGATGCTATGTTGCGAGTAACAATTATCTTCTTCAGTTGAGAGCAGATATGTTGTAAGTTTTCATTTTTTAAATTCTAATACTAAAAAATAAAATTCTAGTGTTAAACTCCTTTCTAAATCTTTGAAAGCAATAAGTGATCCAGATGACCGTTATCGTTACATTCTTCACTCGAGATTGGAAGAAAAACAAGTTTTCAAATTATTTGTTTGTATTGAAAAGCAGAAAGTAATTCCTCAAACAAAAGTTTCTGAACTTGCTGGACAAAAATTACTGTGGGCATACTGTCAAGCTTACAACGAGCTTCCTCAAGTTCCTATGGCTTCGTTGACAGGGATGATAGTTATCTTGAAGGTTAGTTTGATTCGAAATTACTTTTATGTAAATGGAAAAAACTTGCAATATTACTGTTGTAAAAGTCGTGAATTTTTACGAAGGTATTTTGAAGAAATCTAAAAATTGAACTAAAAAGTAGTTTAAAATAAAGAATATTTTATTTTAAAAAGCAATTTCCAGAACGCCCAAGACGTCTTCAATGTCCCTACATCACCTTATTTCAAGGAATTCGCTCATATGATGATGAAGAAATTATCAATTTTCCTTAAGGAAGACGTTTCTCACATTCTCGATGAAATAATCAAGAAAATTAATTGTGAGAATCTCCGAAACGAAATCAAGCAATGTCACGAATGTGCTCGAGAAAATGCAGAACAGTATTTGAAGGGAATTGGAACACTTTGACTCCGGGTTTTTTATGTTGAAAAAAATTTATTTATTTTTTTACCCGATTTTTACAAAATTGGAATAAAAAAAGCAATATCAATTGCTCACCAGTATCACAGTACAAACAATACATATGGGTTTTCAATACTACAATGTATAATAGTTTGAATTCCCAGCGTTACAGTATTCCAGAATGTCCGAATTGCAGCATAGAATAATCTGACTTTCCAGGGGTACGGTATTCCACTTTTCTCGACTTCTCAAAGCTACAATATTCCATTTTCCATGATCTCCATTCTTGCAATTTCTATACGATGACTTTGTAGAATCCATCTCCTTGTCTTGTCCACAAGATAATAGGATTCAGGTTTGATCCAAAAGTAGAAAAATGCGGCAATAGACAATTCAAAAGACAATCGAGTTCTCTTTTTTGTTTCCCTCCAACTAGTTGATGGAAAACACGGGCAACTTCGTCTGGATTGAGTTGTCTACTAATATAGCCCACTATGTGAGTAATAAGATCTTGAGAAATGTCTGTGATGAATACTTCTATTTTTATTTTGGAGTTAAAGTTTTGAACCGTATCTTGAAGTTGTGTCTTAACTTGATTTTCCATCTTTTTCTTATTAATATGACTCATTTTTTCTGTCATCGCGAAATTTATAGAAATATTTGAATATGACGCCGAGATTGAACTTTTCGATTCCACGGTATTCTGTATGAATTCATGGCTTTGATTTTGTCCTTGACTTTGAATTTCTGAATTCACAATCTTCACAACTTCATCTTTCCGAATTTTGCATTGAACATAACTTCCATAAGTCGTTCTTTTCGAAGATTTTGTTAACTCCGTGTCTTCGTACAAAACAACTTTCCCTCCCTCAGATACTGTAATTAGAAATGGAATGCAATTCAACTTACAGTAATCTAGTAGAAAATCAGGCGAAGTAATTTGATCAAAAAAGACACAACTCGAAATTTCTTTGCTTCTTAATTCTTTTAATATTTCAACCGCTTCTTTTTGCACATCTTCTGAAATCGGATAAACGAGAACTGTGCATGTTGAAGGTTGATCCATATCCATTATCCATCTAATATTCAATAGGCCTTCGATAGATATATTTAATCCAAAAGCAGAAAGTTGATTTACAGCAGGATCATTCAGATGTCTTTGGGAGTAGAAGAAATTGTCATATCTTCCTCCTGCCAAAATAATAATCTTTTTCATCGTTGCTTTGAATGGAATTTCTGCTTGCAAAAGATACAGCAAACCATCAGAAAAAACATTTGGTCTGTATGCCAAGCCAGGATCAAAAACAACCGAAACTTTTTCTAGATTAAATAAATTCAACTTGATCAATGTTTTTGATATTTCATCTATAGCAATCTTCGCCGGATTACTTATTTCAGGAGACTTGTGTTTCAATAATTTCTGGAATTTATTCTTCAATTCTTCAAAATTCTCCATAGAGTCCATAAATTTCAGGATACCCATCGCTGCTGTTTGTCCAATTTCTGCCGCAGTTCCTAATTCTCCTGCTTTTTCTTCTATTGTCATTTTCTTGTTTATATTTGTAGACACTCCATGCAAAAATTCATTAACCTTCTTCAATGTCGTTGCATCATTGCATCCATTACTAGCACATATAGACTCTATCAGTTTCGAATGTCCTATTTTAATTGTTGTTTTCGAATGTGATAGGAAATTCTTCTCTATCTCTGTAATCAACAATATCATTTCTGCTGTCATCATCGGAAATATAGTACTACTACCAACAATATCCACAGCACATTCCATTTTCTCAACAGGATGAATACCTGGGTGTTCGTTATTCTTTGAAATTGTTTTTGCTATTGAAAATCTTCTAATATATTCGATACTGTTTCTAGCACAATATCTCGAGAAATTCGTCCTTAGATCACAACAAGCAGAAATCAAATATCCATTCTTTTCTAATACTGTAAACGGGATTTGTTTCTCCGTTATTTTTTGTCCTCTTTGATGTTGAAAAGGAGTAAAGAAATGAGAATTAAGTTCACAAAATCCATAAAGATGGAATATTTCTTTTAATTTTTCTGAAATCTTCGACATTGTTGTCTGTCTTTTTGATTCCAGAAACTTTGGATCGTCTATAATTCTATGATCATATAGATAATCTGCTGCTGACGGAACTTCTAAGGAAAATAATTCTTGAAGAACATATTGGTAAACTTTCGATTTCCTATTTTGAAGGTTATCTTTGTATTTTTTCTAAAAATAAATAAGATCAAAAACTAACGAATATGGAATTGTAATCTAATGAACAAATTAACCCCTATGATAAACCGTAAATCAACTCACCTGGAAATCACTTTCTTCACTTTCCACAAATGGAACCAAATCATGTTGAAGTAACACCTTCACCATTGGTCGTTTTTCTGGATCCAAATTCATCATCCACGAAATTAGCTTTTTCAAATTTCCTCTTTGATTATCAGTCAATTGCAATCCAAAGTCATCTGGGAAAATAAGTTGATTCCTTAAATGCTGTAAAATATCCAATCTCTCCATTCCAATAGGAAGTGGTCTAAAAAACATTTCAAACAGCACGATTCCTACGGAATACACGTCACATCTCGAATCATATGTTTTCTTAGAATAAGCTGTATTCTGAATAACTTCTGGAGCTATATATAATCCCGTTCCTATTCCTTTCGTCTGACTCGAGGCGTTGTTGATTGCCGAGGAATCTGCATTTTCTGGATCTGTTTTCGAAAAATATTCCAAAGTCGCTAATCCAAAATCACCAATTTTAACCTAAAAGATATACTTTCTTGAATAAATCAAAAATCCGAAAACTTACACTCATATTAGAATCCAAGAAAATATTAACTGGCTTAATATCTCTGTGAATCATACCTTGTCCATGTATATACTGTAATCCACTCAAAGTTTCTCTAAATAATCTCCAATTCATCTGTGTATCTTTCAACAAATTTCCTGAATCTATCAGCGCTCTCAGGGTACTTCGTTCACAAAATTCCATCTGGATATACAAAATCCTTGGGAAAAACTCCTTCGATTCTTGTGTCATATTGCCATAACCCAAATCATCCTCTTCATCTTGATGATTTTCTTCTTCATCATCAAAAATAACATCAAATTCACTATTTATTCCTGATTTTGAATGAATATTAGAAGCCGAGAAAATTGTTTGAACTTTTGACTTCGGAGTCTGGAAATTTCTTTGCCAAAGTTTACCTGGACCATTGTCACTTGATTCTGAATCCTCTTCATCTTTCTTGAAATTTTTTTGCCAAAGTCTTCCCGGACCATTGTCATTTGATTCCGAATCTTCTTCACTTTCCTTGAAATCTTTCTCATTCGAAAAGACAATATCTGAGTTTTCCTCAATTTCCTTGAAACTCTTTTCATTACAAAAAACAATTTCTGAATCCTCTTCGTTTTTTCTTTTAGAATACTTTGTCGAAATCGACGAATTCAAAGTATTATCTAAAGATACAGTTTCTATCCAAGCAGCATAAAATCTAACTACATGCTCATGCTTCAATTTCGCCAAGAGATTTGCTTCCCTTGTAACTTTCCTTATCAGTTGTTCATTTTCGCCATTTAAGGGAATAACTTTAACAGCATAGTCGTTTCCATCCAATTTGTTCCTTGCCAGCAAAACTTGTCCAAATCCACCTCTTCCCAGATGTCGGAAAGCATAAAAGTCTTTCTCAAGACGACTATTTTCCAATTGGGAAAATCCAAGAATAGAGTCAGAATCGGGATAAGAATCATTGAGTTGATTCAAAGGTAATAGATCTGGAAACTTTTCAGTTTTTTCTCTTTGAAAAATCAAATTTTTCCTATTTAAAAAAACTTACGAAGTGACAGGAATTTGTGGTCCACAAGTTGTTCCACAGATTTAGCTGATTGGCAAAATTTAATAAAATTCTGTAAAACCTCCGTAAAATCTGAAGCTTGATCATCTGCCAAAGAAGATTGTTTCATAGTAATAGAATCCAACAGAGTCCCGAGAGAAAAAATATCTCTTCTTTGAGCATCTAAGATTTTTGATCTAACAGTCCTGTTAGAAGGTGATGAAGGAGATTTGGCTCTCGTTGAATCCGTCATTGCATCGAATAAATCACAAAGTTTCGACAATTCCGGACTAAAAATTTCTCAGTATTTCCAAAATTATAGGCATTCCTATTTTCTAAAATACAAAAACTCACAAAATCAGCGAATCCGATACTCTGAATTCAGATTTCTTTGTTTTCCAAACAGACTCTGTAGCAAGTTGTCCATGACTCAGTTGTCTGTCATGAAGCCACTTCAAGGCACAAACAATCTGAGAGGCCATTGGCGGGATTGATAGCTCCTGAAATTAAGAAAACCATCTTAAAAAATACATTGAAGAACTTACCAATTTTTCCTGGATCATATGCAGATCCTCTGTTATACACCTATCATCTTCACCGATGGCTTGTCCGATGAGAAGACTAACATTAAAGTTCGACGGTTCTACAGCTGTTTTCTTCAAGAGTACAAACACGTAAGGATAAAGAGACTGATCCATTTCTCCCAATCTCTTCAAAGTCCCAATTAAGTTATTCACAAAGGATTCCAGCTTTTCTAGAAACGGTCGAAAATCAACCTCTATTTTCCTCATGTGTTTCCTTCCGAGTGTATAGGAAAAAGTCCACTCCGTAACCAGTAATCCTCGAGAATTTTCGATTCCATTCCATTCATCACAATATCTGCTTGATGGTTTTCTTTTCTGAACATTATTCTTCTTTTTATAAACTTTCGTTTCTTCTCCAAAAATAGTTTCCACAAAAAAAGGTTCTTCAAGTTCTTTAAAGTTGGGTATTTTTTCTCGATTTTGACGTTCTATTTCCTCTTGCTGCTTCCTATTTTTTGTTTCCGTCTGTCGACGTCGGTTTTCTTCCTCGACTTCTGCTTGTTCTCGAAGTTCGGAATCGGCTCTGATCCTCTGAAAATTTATTATTTTAACCAAACAATATCCTCAGAGAAAATTAGGCTATGTTTCTGCAAAAACTAGGAATGTTTTCATAAAACTATTTCAACTCAAATTTCTAAGACTTTAGGATATTCCGGAAATTTAAAAATCTTACGCTCTGTTCTTTCCGCATCAACTCCTGCTTCTTTATCATGACATCGTGGATGGATTCTTTTGGATGAGCGTTCAGTTCTTCCAAATACTCCTGGCAAGTACTGCATAAGGTGAATATCATCTGTTCACCAAGGAGAGTCTTTGCTTTATTTTTCAAAAGCTCCAGAATGTGCTTCACCTCGATCTCGGTTAATCCATTGTAATCGGCAATCGTAATGTTGGGAGCACTAAAAATAGTTATTTATATAAGGGAAATTGGAAAAATTCTCTCTACATACAGAAAATCGAAAGTAAGTATCACTATATTAAAAATCAAAGGCTATTCATGTACCTAAACATCAAGATAGACACTCATATCGAAATCCAAAGCATCTATATATGAAAACTCAAAAATGTCTTTGTATTGAAAAACAAACCTTTGTGGATAATCCTCTGTACATTGGAACAACAGATTGGCAGAAACGAGAACCTTGGACTTGTCCGTCGACGGCTTCAACGCAATACAAACTTCCAGAGGAGCCCATTTCTGAAAGTCATTAATTTTAACAAATAAAGTACCAATTTTAATTTCAGAAATATTAGATCACTTAAAAACAACAAAAATATTGATTAACATTAATTTTAAAATACTCAGTAATATTGACTAAGAAAATATTGATTAATTTTGGTAAACATACATTCCAACAATTCTTTGTCTTGAGGGAAACGACGCTTGGACCGAAGCACGATTCAAGAACCACAGCTTCTTCTTCTTGGATAGCTCTATTTGTCATTTGGAAATAAATAAATCGAGATAAAATCTAGACTTAATGGATTCACATTCGTTGTCGGAAATTTAAAAATAAAAACAAAGATAAAAAACAAGGAAATTTCATCAAAATTGCACAACAAAATGCAGTTCTGAAGACACATCAAGTTCCACTCGGCTTGGGCGGATTTCTTCCTCTCGAGACCCACACTGATGAATTCATTAAAAATAATATGCCATTTAGATCTTATATTTCTTTTTCTTTTTTTTAAATTTATTTTTATTTCGGACACTAAATCCAGAAATTGAAGATACATAAAATATCACTCGACTTGGGTAGATTTCTTCTTCTCAGGACTCACACTGATGGATCCCATCGAAGCAATATGGAACTTGAATCTTATAGTTCCTTTTTTTTTATTTTTTTCTAAATTCCTAATTTTTAAATTTCTTTTACATCATATGCAGAAAGCAAATAATATTTTTCTCAGAATTCTCGCCTTCGAATTGCCATAAATTCGATATTTGAAACAATTGAATTAATTTTTAACTGTATTATACACAAATAGACAAGGAAATTTAATTAATTTTATGTTGCTAACAGAATACGACAAGGTAAGGAAAATTTCATATTCAAATACGTTTTCAGCTACATTCGATGTAAACACCTAGAAAGTTGCAGTCGACTCTTATTATCAATATGGAGGAACCTCCGGAGTTCCCTATATTGTCTCTGGAATCAATTTTCGATGAATCCATCGTCAACTGCGCCAACTCGATTATGTCTGTTATCGGATTCTTTGGAATTTGTATCTCTTACTGTGTTTGGATGATTATTTTCTTCAGAAGTCCTCCAACAATGAAAAGATTCAAGTTTTTTTTACTTATTTACACAAGTTTGAACTTCTTCGTCGAGACTTTGATTGTAATTTACAAACCTGTGGGACTGATACCGTATATGATAATCCTGCCTCGAGGTTTGATTTCTCAAATGGATGCTTTCGTGTCGAGAGTACTGTGGACCTTGTTGTTGATTTTAGCTTCAGGAATCGCGATTGTTTTTCTGACGATGTTGGTTGACAGGTACTTTGCCATGAGTAACATTATGGTAGGCAACCCCGGGCTTCTCAGAAATCCCAATTTCTATCATTTTATTTCTTTTATCTCGTTTATTTCTTTTTCTCTTCAAATCTTTTATGTAATGTTTTTTACGCAATTTATGAATTCCCCTGAACATACTGTAAATATAATAAAGAGGTATATTTTTGGTGGGGAAGTTTTGTTCAAATTTAATCCGAGTTTCTTGTCTGCAAATAAGAAATTTTTTCTGTCAAATTTTTATTTCTTTCTAATTCCAGTTCTCCTTTATATTCTTATCTTCTCTACTGTGATGATACTTTGCATTAGAAAAATCAGAAGTTCACTGAATTTCTTTTCTAAAAAAACAAAAATGAACCACATCATGCTTTTCAGATGTATACTTTTTCAATGTTTTTCGATGGCATTTTTTTTCGCTTTCCCAACTTTCATTTTGGCCGGAGGAATCATCTTTAATTTGGGACAGTACTTTATTTACTTCCCCTTCATATTAATTTGGTCTTTCCCTATCATAGATTCTGTTGTCATCATTCTCAGCATCAAGCCTTATAGAAGTTTCGTTGTCATTATAGGAAAAAAGTTAAGGCCTGCCGAAACGGTAGTCAACACCCTTGTTACTTGAAAAAGTTGTTTTTGTTAGCTATATTGTTGTAGATCTTGTAAATAAATATTAATATGAAACCATCTCGACACGAATTTCCAGAACTCTCGACACTACTATTTATCAGCATTCTCACTAAATCCCGAAATGTCCCAAAATTCTCCACAGAATGTTCATCTTTCTCAAGTGAAAACATTTTACCAGTAACTTTCGCTCGTATTTCACAAAACAAAATATCACAAGAGCATCGTTTTTGGTTTTTCTAAATACTCTTTAAAAATTTCCATCCATTTCGTTCCAATTTTTTTGTCGATGGTTTTTTGGTCGAAAAATAACGTCACTTTAAAAACAGAAACTGATTTGAATCCTTTTTCTTCCGGGATCAACTTTTTTTGTTTTTTTCCGATTTTCAGATTGCACGATTGAGGAAGATTCGAAATTTGAGAAGATTCTTTGTGTTTTCCCGAAACGTTTGTCGAAGATAAAGTGAAATTTCCTCCTTGGAGTTCGTGAGGTTCTAGTCTGCCGGATTGAGCTCTGGAAGAAAAATCAGAAATGACGTCATTGATGAAAGCTACTCCCTGAAAATTCAATTATTACAAAAAGCAAAAATAAATTGTGTAAAAAACTAAAATTTGTGTTGAAACAATTCCAAAAAACTAAATCATTTTCTTGTGAAATTTTTCTCCAATTTTGAAAAATTAGCCATGTTTTTACAATTAATCACTTTAACAAGAAAAACAAACCATATTAGCGACGTCATGAATCACAGGAGTGATGAACCCGTTCTCTGTCGCTACAGTAGCCCCAAGATTAATATTGTCATCTTGCTTACTGTTTGCTTCCAAAAATAAATTCCTAGTTTCGGGAATCTTCGTACAAGCCATGGCTGCCGCTTTCACGACGAAATCATTGATAGACAGCCTCCTTGGATTTAAGGAAGATTTGAGCAAACAATTCAACCTGTTCATTAACCTGAAATAATCAATATCAAAAAAGTCCCAATTTTTAAAAGAACAAAGTTTGCGAGTACTCACTTTTCAATAGCATCGAGAGCGATTTCGGAAGTCAAAGAAGAGTAAAAATTCGTGGGTTTCGTTGTCGATCCCCTCAATGCAGGCAAATCTAGATGTCCTTCTACAGTACCCTTCGACGAAAATTGTGGATTAGGATTTTCGAAAAGATCTGTTGCCAAAATTTTTCCTGAGGGTCCTGATCCTTGGATTTCGAGAAGATCGAGTTTGTTTTCTTGAGCAATTTTCTTTGCGAAAGGAGTAACTTTGATTTCGGGTTCTGGAGATGATTCGAAGCTTTCAAAAGATTTCTCAGTAGTTTCCGGAAAGTCCATGGAATCAGAAAATCTCGAAAAATCTTGAATTTCCGATTTTTTTTCAACAAGGACACATATCAATTTCCCAACCCTTACGTCTTTCGATCCCTCCGGAAACAAAATCCTCGCGAGATATCCTTCTTCCGGAGATTTGATTTTCACAGTATCCTTGTTGATTTCAATTTCGCAAAGAAAATCACCTTCAAGAATTTTCTCTCCTTCTTTTTTTCTCCATGAAATAATCGTTCCTTTTTCCATCGACGGATCTAGTTGAGGAAGCTTTACTCTCTTGAATCCCGGCAACGGACTAGTCGTGGAATATTGTCGTATCCTCTGGTTCTTCTGATCGGACAAATATGACTTCATTCCATCTGGCTTCGATCTAGATTTTTCGCCTACGAAAGAGGCAACCAGGCTCGAACTGTGCAATTGGTGTCTGAAAATGGAACATTCATATATTCAAAATAATGAATAGGTGTTATTTGAAAGCATGTTTCATGGTGGAAAAAAGTGAAGGAAAATATAGACAAAAAACAAATGAAACTTACGATGATGAAGACGGAGTAGCTGCCAAGGTCAGAGCGGCAGCTATCGTCGGAGCTAACCTTCTGGAAGTCTTGTTGTAGCCAGATGCCTTACTGTATCCAGAAGTCCTAGTGTAAACACTTTTCAGCGGCATCGTCGCCGTACCCGCAGGGATCTTGGACATGGCCAAGAAATAGGAGAGGATTAGCCTAAAAATAAATCATTGAAGATTTAAGTCAAAGTTCCATATATGAAGTGCTGTTTACACAATAGAGATCGAAGTTACAACGCTCGAAATCCGCCTACACCGCAGGCAAAAGAAAAAAAGAACAATTGTAAAGTAAAAATGTGTAATTTTAAAGTCAGAAATCCATATATAAAGTATAGTTATATCACAAAAACCGAATGTACAACGTTCAAAAACTGCCTACACCAGGAATATGCGAAAAAGCCGATAAAAAGTTTCTAAATAAAAAAAGTTCAAGAGCAGCTTTTAGGATAAGGACAAAATACGGACTGCGTCAACGTCAGGAACTCTCTCTTTCCGTCGAGGAGCGGCTGTCGGGACAAAGAACAATCTGGAATGAAGGGGAACCAAAAAAATGAAAAAAAACAACAGCAATCTGCACGAATTGCCCGAGTGCAGTTCGGAAACTCGAATGTTACTACTCAAGGTTGAAAATTTAAAAGTTAAAGAAATTTGAGGTTTAACAATTGTCAACTTTTGTTTCCGGATGAATTTCGAAATAAGATATAAAAAAGATGAAAGATTGACGAAACAATTAGAAGAAAGAAAATTGAGGTATTTCAGTAAACAACAGCCCTGACGGAAAGATTGGATAACGTCTATTATCAATCAATATCCGTTCCTCAGGAAATTGTTTTTTAGTTCGATATCAACTCCAATAAGATACTCGGACAGTGCCCATTTTAGTCACTATCCAACTCTCTCATTGAGATATTTGTTTAGTGATAACAATTTCAATAAGATATTGGGACAGCGCCCATTTTATTCACTACCTAATTTTCCACTGAAGTTGTTTTCCTGAAATTTCGAATAAAGATAGCTCTGATAAATTGTGCGAATAACATCTATCATTAATCGCTATTCAGTCTCTCCAGTAGCTATTTTGCCTGGAACCATAGCATTTTCTTCGAAGAAATTGCATCAGTTCCAAGGAGTTTCCATTTTTGGTGACGAAGAAAATCCAAAAAACATTCCCAGAGAAAAGTAGCATTTTTGATTCGATTTCTTCACGTGAACAACTCGATCGAGGAAATGGACGAAAACCAAGCTCACTAAAAATGGAACGAAAAGGACGAAAAACTAAAATTCGAAAAAAAGATGAGAAATCATTGATGAAAAAAGATCAATGAGAAAACAAATTCGCGCGCCTTTTTGAATGAAAAAACTGGCATCGCTAAGCAGATCAACTTTGAGAAACAGCTGCGAGTTTCGGAGATTGAGAAAACAACATTGGATAATAAGGTTAAAAGAAGTTGCGAAATAATTTAGGGAAGTGGACAGGTTTCGATTTAGGAATTTTTCAGATACTATCTTTGATTTTTATTGGACTTGTCAGTCACTATTTAGAAAAAAAACAGTTCCAAATAGGGGGGACGGATAGTATTTATTTTTTAATGACAATTTTTCAGTAACTATCCAGATGACAGTTTTAATGTGAGAATGAATAGTGTCTATTTCTAGCCACGGCCAAACAACAGTTCTTATGAGTGAGATGGACATTATTTCGAGATATATCGGATTCCAGTTCTCCTTGGATTTCGATTTCTCGATTGGATCCTCGATTAGTGTTATTTTCGTCTTTTGAGAGTGTTTTCGACGAGAAGTCCATCTCCACTCTCTATAAAAAACATAGTAAACAATTTTTTTCTTCGTTTTATTATCGACCTTGGGACGTATTTGAGCTCAACTTTTATCTTTCTACCACATGTAGGATCTTGTGAGTTGAATTTTTGGAGAAAATTCCTGACACTGAATTTTGCATCAACAAAGATAATATTGTTTAAAGGTTGAAATTATAGAAGTATTACAGCGGGAATTTTTAACAAAAATCTGAAGAAAATCAAAAAAGGTTTTTGAAAACTTGTAAAATGATGACTTAAATGGTTCTAACAAGTGTTTCATGATTTTAACCACAATGTATTCAAGTATCATAGAATAAGTTTTCATGTATGAACTGTCACAAAAAAGACTGTTGAACCATTTCCGTTTTTTCTATAAGATTAATGGAGAAAATTAAATCTATTTCTGTACATTCTTTGCTGAATTTATGATGTATCACGTTGTTTTTATCTTCCATATCATGTAATACATTCTATCACAGTTGCACTAACAAATTCACAAACGTCGAGTCCTCAATTTATCTTGATGCACTCTAATTCTCCGAATTTCTTTCCTCAGCTATTACTCAGAAGCTAATAGGGTTTTCTATTCATCTTACTGTATTCTACGATCGCCATCACATGAGCTTCGATAGAATTGAAAGCAGTCTTCTCAAGAAGAGAAACATTTCGAGAAACTAATTTTCCGTTGAAATAGATCGAGAATTTCCTATAGACGAAGAATCAAATGTCAATATCAATTAACAATCATGTGTAAATATCAAGTAATAATTGTATATCAATATCGACGACTAATCATGTAAAAATTCATCAATAACTACCAAAAATCTCATTACGAAAAGAACGACTAAAATAATTTTAATTCATCAACAATACTAACAAAATTCGAATCTACTTTGCTAGTGGATATTCCTAGTAAATTTAGTTAATATAAGTCGTGGTAGTAAATTAGTTGACAGAAGCAGTGAAGGCAGTTTTGGCGATCCCGCAAGAATCGGCTCCTCTTTTCATCTTCAAGTACCCGGAATCCCCATAGGAACTTCCCCAGCTATTCTTTAGGAGCCAATACGTCTCTCCATTCATCTCCCCGTATCCAACCACAGTCATCGCATGAGATCCAAGGGAGTTGAAAGCACAGTCTTCTTGGGAAGGAGAAAAGACTCCGGAAGAGTACTGGTACATTCCCTTCGTCACGTTTACTCCTGAAAAGTTAGAAATGTTAGTTTCAGGCGAAAGCTACATCTGAACAAGATATCCTAAGTTCTGATCAAGAGTAAAGATGTAAATGTTGAGATCTAGTGAGGCACTACAGTGTCTAATATCCCTTTTTATTGATTTAAAGTTATGACGTAACACCCACCTATGCTGAAAGGTCCGTGATTCACCAACCAATTTGCCAGACTGTCCTCGTCAGTTCCTAGGTATCTGTACCCATCGATTTTGTACAAAGGAGAAGTGATATTTCTGCATTCTTGTTTCTTGGCTACGTAGTAATAAAGTTTCTCCAAAGTCAATCCGTGCTCCTTAACAAATTTGAAAGCGTAGGGTCTATATCCCCCTTGGCAAGCATTCGTGGCGAGATCACAGTCGAGGATTTGTTGCTCCGAAAGTTCCAAAAGTTGGTTTTTATTTATTGCCAACTGGGATTCCACGACCCCCGTGACGGCAAACGCAAAGCAACTTCCGCATTGACCTTGATCCTTGACTCTCGTGACCTTGTTTTTCGTTCTCCAATCGAAAAACGCCGGACGACTTAGGTCTTCTTTGAAACTAGTCTCGACGGGATTACTGTAGGGGAGGTTTTTGATTTGGTCGATTTCTTGAACAAAGTCGGAGTAGGAGATCAGACGGGATTTGAGTTCCTCATCGGAGTAATCGGAAAATTCGTTAATTTCGAAAAGGGTGTTTGGATTTGCTTCCTGGAGTTTCTGGATTTCCTTCAAGTTTTGAGTGAATATTTCGAATCTTCGAAGGAGTTCTGTTGGATCATCTTTCAAGTTTTCTCTCTTGAATCTGGAACAAAATTAATCACTATCCAGAAAATAGTTTAATAGTGACTGAATATAAACACTACTTTTATTATTATTAAAATTGTCATAAATCATGGCCCAAAAAACTTTTCGATAACTTTTGTATATTGTTTTTAAATATAAATAATTGAAACTCACTCTTTGATGAATCTCAAAAAAGCTTCTTTTTCTTCCTGATTTTCTTCAGAAGGTAGTAACTCCTCTATCAATACTATATTCTTCGAGCTGTCTCTCGTTTTTGCTACTTGTTTTCTTAGACAATTTCCTCCGAGAATTAACAGCAAACAAACGACGAATATCACCACGAAAGCTTGAAAGAGTTTGCAGAGATCGCTGAAAAATTAATTAACTAAATCTTTGGATTATCAATATACGGGAATTTACTAATTACTGCAAAAATGAATAATCTTAAATAAAGTAAATGATTTTAAATCGAAATTGACTAACAATTATATATATAAATCGATTAATAATTACATATAAAATTAACTGATGGCTATATATAAGAATCAATCGATAGTTATATATAAGAATTAATAAATAGCTTTGAATAAAACGCTGATAATCTTATATAAACCAAACCTAGAACTCGCAGCTTTTTGTTTCAACTTCCTTCCGACAATGAGAGAATCTTCTAAACGATTTGGCTTCATTAATCAAAAGTCGGAATTACGCAAGAATGTTCCTAAATTGCATAAGTTAAAAAAATCAATTTTTTTCCTTTTCTTTTTTCTTTTTTTTGAGGGGATTGATAAGGACGTTTCCGCAGATAAGCCCAGACTTGGTTGTCTGGACTTTGGCTTCTGTGAGGTCAGATAAGCTTCATTTCTTTTTCTACAGGAACTTGAAAGATTTTGAAATTCGGTGAATTTCATCTTTATGTGAAGATCATAAACTTTTAAACTAGGCGAATTTCATCTTTTTTGATACAGTTAAAGGATTTCGAATGTTATTTTTATATAAAAGACAAGGAACTTTGGAATCAGGCGAATTGCATTTTTTAATACGGAAATAAAAATGACTTTGGAATCAGGTGAATTTCATCTTTGGATACAAAGTGTTGTGATCTCTGTAACCTCCTGTGATCGTAAATTTAAAAATTTTCTTCTTTAAAGTTGATTAATTAATGCTTTTTTTCTTTCGATTTGATTCAGTCTGAACTTTTTTTGAAGTTTTATTTACTGTTCAGATTCTCCCGCCGAATTTCGGTTTTTCGACGTCAATCTGTTTCGTCTTCAATTCTTTTTGAAATTTTTTCAAAGTCTTTTTTTGAAGTTTTTTGAGCTCTCAGTTTTGTTGTTTTAAAC
>VOSG01000130.1:39370-80993 GCA_009761265.1 Halicephalobus sp. NKZ332
TGTTTTAAACAAAAAGTGCATTTTGATCAAGGTCCTTTTTTGCGGTTTCCGACAATTGCATTGAACTTTGTGTAAGAACTTTAGGTTTTGCATAGAATTACGACTTTATATAAAATTATGTCATTTGATATGTATTCTTAGAGCTTTGTTGACCTAAAAAAGTGAATTTAGATCAATCTCCCTTTCTGCATTCTTCTGGTCTTTGATATTTTTTGGATCTCATAGGAATGTCACTTTATTTAGAATCGTATGATTTTATATGGAATTGCAAGGCTTTATTCATGATCATAGAACTTTAATGACTCAAAAGCACACTTTGATCATAGTTCGTTTTGCAGTTTTTGACAAGATTACGGAGCTTTGTATGGTGATATACAGCCTTGTGTGAAACTGTTTGATTTCACATGGAACTGTATGACCTTATGTAAAACTATAGTACTTTGTATATAATTGTATGACGTTATGCATGACCTTAGGACTCTACCGTTTCACCCGAAAAATTCCTGATCAAAGTCCGTCTTGCAGTTCTTCTAACATAGTTACAAAACTTTAGGAGATATTAAATTTAATAGAGACGTATATAATTTTATGTTTTGGAATTTTGTATGATATTGTAGGGTCTTATATTGAATTCCATGGCTTTGCGGTCATAATAGAAGGGTTATTTTTCAATCAATTTCTTTGTTCATGATTTTTAGATAAAGTTATCGAATTTTTCTGAATTTGTCGGACTTTTTCGACATTCAAAAAAGTAAAAGTAGAGTTTTACGATTTTTTGTTCTAAGTGAAAAACAAGAAATTCATCTCGATATACTTTCTTGGAATTTCGTGATGTTTCTGATTTTTACTGCAATGCATTTGATTGTTATAACTGAATATTTTTCTAGGAAATGCGGTTTCCATCAACCAGTTCCTCAGCAAAATCAGATGTCGTTCGGGAAAACTTACTACCCTCCAGGCCTTCAACCTCGACATCAACAGACATCTGTGAAGACCGGGTAGAGACAGTATCCAATCATTCCTCTCATTGTGTCTCCGAAATTGATCCCGAGTACAGAATTCCTAATCCTAACCTCAGGGTTCTCAGCTATGAGTATGAAGCTTCCAACTCTGAATTCGAAAGTTCTAATTCTGACTATGGGATAATAAGCCCCGACCTTAGGGTTTCTGAACCCGACCTCAGGGTCCAGATCGACCGACCAGTTTACGATCATTCAACTTTCGATTCAGATTTTAATTTCATCGAACATGAATCCGATCCTTGGAATTTTTCTCTCCCAAAAATCACCTCCGAAAAAATCGGGAAATTTTCCAAAAAATTATTCCCTCCTTTGGAGTGGATTCCGAAGTACAAAAAAAGCTGGATTTTTAGAGATATTGTTGTTGGGTTAACTGTTTCAATTTTATCTATTCCACAAGGTTAGTTTTAAAAGTAACTTTGACAATTTTAATGAAGATCAAAGATAGTGTCCAAATCAATTATTATTACTTTAATGATTTTTACTGTTTCCAGCAATGGCCTATGCCTCTCTCGCCAATGTTCCCCCGGTTGTTGGTCTCTACTCGTCTTTCTTCCCGACTCTCCTCTACGCCGTCTTCGGGACCTCTAAGCATATCATGTACGGTGAGTCGGGTTTAATTTTTTCAAAAATAGAGCATCAAAACTCAGGGAAAAAGATAAAATTAAGAATTATCGAAATTTGCCTCGAGACCATTTCGCGAAGATCATTTCCTTAATTTCTATACAGCATGATTGTTCAGGAATGTTCGCGGTTCCTTCCTTAATGGTAGGATCGATCATCGACGACCTGAACCCCCAGGATCCCAACTGTACTCTTTACGAAAAAGATCTCCAACAAGCTGAAGCTATCGAGATTTGTGCCGCGATAACTTTTTGTTTGGGTCTTATTTTTGTCTGTGTTTTATTTTTTGAATTATATTTTGAAAAAAATTTCAGATGTTGATGAGTCTTCTTCGGCTTCACACTCTGACGGATTATCTTTCGGATAATCTTGTTGCTGGATTTACAACTGCAGCTTCGATTCATGTTCTTTTTTCTCAACTTCCGAAACTTTTTGCAATCAAAGTTCAAAGAAGAGAGGGGTTTTTCAAACTCGGACTTGTAGGTTTATTTCTTGTTTTAAAAATTACTTTTATAGATTTGAGAATAATTAATTTACAGATAGCTTACGACTTGTTGACAGAAATAAGGACAACGAATCTGGTGGATTTCTCGATCTCGGTGATCTGCATAGGGATCCTGATGATCGGGAGGTACTTGGTGAATCCGAGAGTCACGAAGAAACTAAAGTTTCCCATCCCCTTCGAATTACTAATTGTGGGTTTTTAATTTTAAGAACAAGAAATTTTACAGTATAACTAATTGCTTTCAAAATCAAATTGATTTTTAGGTAATTATTTCGACACTAATTTCGAAATTTTTTTATTTCGAGAGGAATTTTGATGTTTCTGTGGTTTCCACCATCCCAACCGGGGTCCCTACTCCCCAGGTCCCCGATTTCTCCAGAGTACCCAGCCTCCTTCCCCGAGCTATCCCTATCGCTATTGTCATTTTCGGGACTACGATATCAGTTGGAAAACTTTTCGCGAAGAAACATGGTTATAAAGTTTATCCAGCTCAAGATCTCCGAGCGATGGGATTCATCCAGCTCATCGTAAGCTTTTTCCGGTGTCATCCTGGATCCGGGTCCTTGTCGAGGTCTGCGGTGGCGAGTCAACTGGGGGGCAAGTCCCAATTTGTTTCGATGACTTGTGCTTCTGTGGTACTCGTGGTGGTACTTTGGCTCGGTCCATTACTGTATCATTTGCCGATATGTGTTTTGGCTTCGATTATTTTCGTTGCTCTCCAGGGCATGTTTGCTCAATTCAGGTCCCTTGGTACTCTGTGGAAAGCATCGAAAATAGATTTCGTAAGTTCTTTAAAATTAATTTTGTAGATAAACTATTTTTTCAAATTACAGTAATCGATTTTATTCAATTTATGAAGCTACAGTAATCTATTTTTCAGACGATCTGGATGGTATCTTTTCTGGCTACCTCTTTGTATGATGTTTCTGAAGGACTTTTGATTGCTGTGGGATTTTCCTTATTCACCGTAATCTTCCGGATTCAAAGATCAAATCCATTTTTCCTAGGAAGAGTACCAGGAACAGAAATCTACAAAGATGTCCAAAAATACCGTACTTTAGAAACCTTCCCGAGAATTTTAATTCTAAAATTCGAAGCACCATTGTTATTCTTTAATTCCTCGACTTTTGTTTCTAAAGTAGTTAAAATCGTTTCAAAAAATCAAAAAGATTATGATTTTTTTGAAATTGATTCTGATTCGGGGAATTATTCTCACAAATCTAAAAATCAAAATCAAAAACAAAAGCATTTTTTTATTCTTGATTTTTCAACTGTAACTCAAATTGATCAAATGGGAGTGGAAGCCCTCAGAGAACTCCATGATGAGCTTACTCAACTCGGAATCATTTTCTTCATCGCAGTTCCGAAATGTAAGTCTCTTTTTACAATATTCTACTAGTTCAAAGTACCGTATCTCAACTACAATATTCTACTAAATTGCCATATTCTAAATACAGTAATCTAAACTTTCAGCTCCCGTATTAACTCTCTTCTACAAATGCGGATTATTCAAGTCCATTCCTAAAACCCAATTTTTCCTTTCTGTTCATGATGCTGTTCTTTACACCCAGAGTATAGAAAAACTTTCATAAAATATTTTCACAATTTCTAACTATAATACAGTTCGAAAAAATCAACGATATCTTTTTGATTGAAATAAATAAATAAAATGATTTGCATCCATTTTAACCGTTATTTTTTCACCGTCAAAAGTCCGAATTCAGAAGAATATCGTCGACATAAAATTTCATGTTCAAAAAATGCTATTGATTCATATTGAGGATGACATTGTCGAAGAAAACTCAGATTTGAAAGAAGCCCAAATTCCATATCCGGAAGACGTCCTTGAAAACAATTCTGGAATTAGAAAATACCATTTGTGTAATATTGGAAGTTATCGTATAGCCTTGTCGTCAAGGAGTCCCTACTCATCTCCACCATTCCTACTATCAATTCTTGCATTTGTTGTTCTGTGCAATTAATATGGAATCTGTCTCTTAGTTGTTTGATTACATTCTGACCTCCTCGGAAACACGGCAATTGAGAGCCTACAAATAAGAAACATTAAAAAAATGAAAATACATATTCAAATAAAAAATTAGAAAACAAAAAAACTTCTCCTTACCGTTAATCATGATTTCGACAATATTAATCAATCTTTCATGATGTTTCCTTGCTGCTATTAATCCTTGAAGCATTAGAATCTTAAAATACTCAAACATTTCTGATTTCATTCCTCCCATAACATCTATTAGTTCTTGTGTCAATTTAAATGGCGATGTTTCGAAACCCAAATTTTTCGGTGAAATAGATAAAATGTATCCAAAGTCAATATGGATTAAATGTCCATCTGCATCCAACATTATGTTCCCATTATGCCTGTCTTTAACTTGAAGAAAATAACATGCCAAAGAATATGCTGCACAGCTATGAATAAAATTCGATTGAGCTTTCCGGAAATTTTCTGATAACCTAGATCCATAATTTATCAGAAAATGAGATAGCAAAACAGGTGGATATGGTTGATCCGCATCATCCAATGATGGACTTGCAACTAGATTCTTTTTAATTTGATGCAGTGAACAAGCATTCAAAATAGGTTCTATCATTCCAGAATCATGGGAATTAACAAGAATTTTATAAGGCCTCAGATAAAGTGGAAGTTTTTCTTCTTGCCAAATTTGCTGAAAAAAACATTTTAATTTTCGTTACATTTTAAAATTGTAGTTTACTTTGGCAAAGTGAGAAAAAACTCTAATTCCCTCTTCTCAAAGTAAACTCCACTTTTTAAGCAAAAACACCAAATTTACCTGCAAAGTAGTTAATAATTGATATGCCAAAAGCTCCTGTCTTAAATCATCCCCGGTTTTAATAATCACAGGCAGCAGTCTCCATCCCTGCAACGTTCCATATGGCGATGACTCCCTTATCCTTATCAACTTCTCTTCCCAAGGTTCACTCATTGCCGAAGCAGAGGGATCTTCCGGACAATGTTCCATCTTCTTTCTCTTTTTCTTCTTCAATTCACTTAGTCGCTGTCTTATTTCCGCCGGATTTAATATTCCTTTTGATTTCTTCGGAGGAGCTTGTTCCTGAGGGACTTGTGCAACATCTTCTGATTCTGCCGAAACTTGCGACGCTGATTCCGCCTTATCATCGATGAAAAGTTTGTCAAATTGAGTTAACTTATCATCATCCAGAACAGCGTCATTGAGACTCAGACATTCTGGCTGTTGAGGAGATTCGAAAACTATATTTCCAGAAGGGACCAAGTTTAAGGAATCCAAAGCAGAATTGGATCCAGGACGAGCTTTCAATCCAGGAATTACCAGATTAGAGGTCGAGGAATTCATCGACGGAGTTCTTATCCTTTTATGGAACTGAAATAAAACACAATGAAAAACTCCAAAATATTAAATACAACAATTTCAAAGCAAACTTACTTCTGAATCACCTTCCGGAAGCTTTTGTGGAAGTTTCGATTTATACAGGTCTTCAACCTCTATAACCTCCACATAAATACAATATGGAGCTTTATCTTTACTATTCAGAACGCATCCACTTGTATGGGGAATCCTCACGACGAAATGTTCCACAGTATTTGCAAATAACGGCAAATACACTCTCGCCGGGAGATTCAAATTCAACATGAACAATTCGTACACAAGCCTGTGACTTTTGTCTGCTTTCAAAGGTATATCCTTCAGCCTGTTTCCTATATTCATTAAAGCCCTCACAAACTCTATCTCAGCTCTTGTTTTGTGACTTGCTCCACAACTGCACTCAAATTCATCTTCATCTTGGAATTCGCATTTACATCCATCATCAAAAGCCTTCCCTGTCGACAGATCTCCCGGGGCAGAGGGGACCGACCGTACACTAACTGCCGAATCACTTCTATGGATACCATTTTCTTGTTTCTGAGAGATGGAAGCCAACGAATTTGTCGATGCCACGGTAATATTAGGAGCATCCGATCTCGATCTTGTGTGAAACCCATTCCTTGAATTACTCCTGCTTGAAACATCTCTCAGAAATTCATTAAAAATCTGGTGGTAAAGAGCATATCCTTGGGCTTTGTTTGATTGTTTCCTCACTTGCTCCACTCCATATGCTTCCAAAAGCCAATAACATTCCAAAGAAAACAAAACTGATTCCTGACATCTCTTTAAAATATATGGGTGCAGAACTTGAGCAACGTCTGGCATATTAATATAGATCGTCATCAGTTGAGGAATATAGAAATCCACCGTTTCATTAGGGAACTTGAATAATCTGTTCCCCAAGTACAGTAAAATCCCGGTTTCCTTGGAATTGAAGAGATATTGCATTGCTATCGTTATGTCGAACAGGGGACTCTCGAACAACCTCAGCAAAAGTCCAGATTTTTCCTTTAATTTCAGTTGGCAGTCGTCTGATTTTTCTTCGTCTTCGTCAACTTCCGTGATTCTTCTATTGGACAGTTTTATAGAAGAGAGCGAAGTGTAGGAAGATTCGACCACCATTTCTGGTCCTTCGTTCACGGATTCTTCTTCTTGCTGATCTTCTATGGAAAAAGTCGTCTAAAGAAAAATAATTATAACATTTCCGATTATCCAAAAAAAGACAAATGATAGAATCTAAAAACCTATGTACTTTCCTCTAGAAGCAAAAACTAGTCTCGTGCCCTCAGGCAAAAAGTCAAATTCTTCGGGAAAACAGACCTGAGATTTGACGGGTCTTTCTGGGAGATAACGAGGGACCGCTGCATTATCGTCCATCTGGAGTAGTTCGTCGAAGGATAAAACTGTCGTCGTTGGACGACTCGGAGTACTTTGGGGACTTCCAGAGTCTGTCGACAGGTTGAAAGTTTCTCGCAGAACGCATCTAAACAGGATAAAATTAATTTAGTTTAAAATCAAAAAGATCAAATAAAAGTGAAAATCTGGAACGTGGAAATATGATGCAAGAAAATTACGAGTTTTATCAACAAGCAGTTAAGAAACGAGTTAGATAAAATTAAAACTCTTACACGTGGCGAATTGATAATTAAAACTACCAATTTTATGTATAAAAAACTCGTCTAATTCGAATTAAATAATTAGAAATTCAACATAGGACAGGTCGATATTGAGAAATGCGGATTTTATGTACGGAGAAACTAATTTAAATAATTAAAAATTCCATACGTGGCAGATCGATATAAAAACGTACGCTTTATATATATGCATATAAACGAATTGAGTTTTAGCCAAGTTAAATTACTAGCAATTTTGCACTTGGAAGGTTTATATTGAAAAATACGGAATTTGCACATATATACAGTGATCCAAATATTTACAACCTTCGGATGTTGCGAAATAATATAGAAAAAGTATATTTCATATATGGAAATGAAACTTACTTTGAACAAACTCCGTTTTTTGAGTGGTTGCATTCATCTGAAGAGAGCCGGCCAAACATCGGGACAAAGACCATAGAAAAATTTTGAATAAATCCGGATCTGAAGTCTTCGAGATCGCTGCATAGCAGCTAATCAGCGAAGGATAGTATTAGTGGTGATATAATACAATTCGGATTTGGAATAACGGAGAGCCGGCTCCAGAATCCAATGATCGAAAATATGAAAAAAATATAGTCACGTTTCTTTAGCCAGTCAAAGTCCAAACACAAGCCAGCGCGAGTCGAAAACAGACCGGCAGTGTTGGCGTCAGACTCACTTGGCCAGGAAAATATAAAATTCAGTGCAAAGTACACCTTATAAATTTCTAAGGATTAAATTTTCTTCGAGTTTAGGGGAATTTTAAAATCAACCAAAATGAAAGGTTTTAAAGATTTTTAGAAAATTTCGAAATTCCTATTGAGATAATACTGTAGCAATGTTTATTTAATTTTTGTAACTATCTATTTGATTTTTGTAAAAGCGTTAGAGCTCTTTACCAAATTTGCAAAATCTGAGCTTTCGAAAAGCAAACTAAATAACTGGTAATTTCAGAACCCACTAAATACTCTCAGAACGAAAGCCTGAAACCTCGAATTTCGGGAATTCGGGTCGAGACAATTCCACAGAAAACTGATTTTAATTTTCTTAATAATATTATTCCAGAATAACTTTATATTTTATTTTACTTTTGATGAATTTTGCCGTTGATTCTGTAATCCATGAATTTTTCGATTTCTAGAATTTCCCGACTCAAGTTCGAGTGCGGTTCGTTAATCCCGTTGTCTTCTTCTTTTCTTCTTCGACCTCAGTCAGCAGGAAGCCGAGGATAAATTTATGAAAAATTAGTTTTTGGATGACTTTACTTGTCAAATTTTAAGACTCATGTTTTTACAATCGTTTAATCCGGAAAATAAAGGAATTTGGGTCGAGCGAAAATGGACAAATTGCCGTGGGAACTTTGATTTTATTTTTCTATTTCCTTCGTTTGGTTTCTATCTTTATTATTTAATTTTAATTTTAACTTTGGTTTCAACTTTTTTATTTGACTTTGATCTTTATACTTTTCCTTATTTATTAATTTATTGTTTTTCTATATTTTATTTTTATCTTTCTCTTTTTGATGCTTATTCTAGACAGATGGTTGTCCCTCGTCTTTCTGCCATCTGGTTGATCAGATTATGATTAATCATAAAATTTTGTTTTTCTTAAAGAGATAGAAACACTCGAAATCAATTTTCTGTGAAAATTCTTTTTGACAATTCCTTAATAAACTTATTTTTGAAACAATTATTTTAACAAAAAGACTCTCACAATGAAAATGTAAAAATCGAATCTTATTCCGTTCGAGAGTTCCAAATTTCTTTAAACTTCAGAAATTCATTTCGAGAAATTTCAAAAAATTATTTCCGATTTTTTACAAAAGTTTGACTTCGCGCGAGTTTCTTTGTTCTCCAAGTTTGAATAGCTTTAAGAAAAATTCCTGAACAAGATTGATGGATATCCTGTCTGTTGATCCCCATTTGAGAGGTGGGACTGAGGGTGACTGTAAATCAAAAAAAGTCAGTCGTACTGGTGGCAGTTCCGGTCAGCTACGAGTGCTTTGATAATTTTTTCCAGATGTCACCTTTTAGTTTTTATTTTTCTTCGGATAATTCTCATTTAACTAAGATACTGTAGAAATTTTTGTAATTTTTAAAAGAGACGAAAATCTTTGAACTTTTGTGGGAATTTGCCTCGAGGTGATTTTGTAAAAATATTCATCTGTAATTTTTACACTGAATATGATTTTGAAAACGATATTTGAAACCTTGCATTTCGGGAACTCATCTCGAAACAATTTCACAAAACATTCATTTTGGGTTTTTATAACAGTATAAATTTTTATAATAGTATGATTCTGGATTGTGTCCATTTCCGCAAAAAATAATCCGTACTCGAGTGCACTTGGTCCTCTTTTATGTTTGAGTATTAAAAATAGGAAAACGAAAGAGACCCAAATTGCGCAAGGAGGATTTTTAATAAGCCCGATGAAGCTTTTTGGGAAGATTCACGAAAGCTTTTTGACCAGGACTCGAAAATGAACCAATCTGGCTCCAGGACAAATTGATGGCATTTGGGAATAATCCCGGAGATAGTTTCGATAGTAATGTCACTTTTATTGTTTTTGGGAGATTTTCGTGTTTTTATCTTGTTGTATAATTGAGAAAAGCTTTTTGACGATTGAATTTTTTGTAAAGTTTAATTAGTTTTTAGTCACTATTCTAGAAGCTTGAGCAACGTGCAAAACTCACTACTCAAAAAATAGCTTCAATGCAAAGCAGCGTCTATTTTTGACTAAAATAAAAAATTCAGTTACTATGAAATTTTCATATTTTGGATAGTGACTATTTTCGAACAATACCCTCCTTGGCATTTTTCCATTAGGCAGAATTCCATGTATCCCTTCAATTCTTCAGTTTCCTTTCCATTTCCATGTAAAATCGGAATTTATTCTGAACGAAAAGGAGTAAGGCCATTCATTAACTTTTTGACACTTTTTTGACTAGTCCCGAAATTTCAGTGTTCGTTAGGAAATTAACGAACTTTTATTTTTCATTTTGTCTCCGGTAAAACCCGAAAATAAAATTATACAATTAAAAATGAATAATTTCTTCGCCCCGATAAATTTCAAATCCGTCCCAAACAATGTTACAAAAGAATTTGTAAATTAGTCGAGATCCACCTCGGTCCTTTCTGATTGCCTTGGATTTCGTCTGTCCCTTCGGCTATTCTAAAGACTTGAGAATGAGTCTTTTCGGGAAAGTAATTCGAGACAGATGAGAATAATTTGCAGCCATTTCCGTCGGAATCTTGCTCACGAACGGAGATGGGGAAATAGAGCTTGCCACAGGCGAAAGTCGATGAGGTCTTGTCGTTAACTATCATTTGAAGAAATTGAAAACTTTTGAAACCCGAAAGTTGAACACTGTTCGAAAAACCAGGAATTTCGAAAATAATGTCTGATGGGGTGTTTATCAAAGGTGAGTGAAGAATTAAAATTCACTCATGCTGTTTTTTCGGCACAAGACAGACCTACATTTTCTTCTAGCTGATTTTCCCGATGCAGAATAAACTTCAGAAATTCTCTGTATGACAAGATTCTCTCGATATTTTCTAAATTATTTCGTCTCAAGAACCGGCCTTCATTTTTTCATTTTGGTCATTTATTGAGGCAATTATCTTCATTTTCTGATCTTTTCCAGCATTTTTAATTAGCTTCTCACCAATTTAAAAGTTTGACAACTTTTTTTCGAATTTTTTCCACTCGGTCGTGAAATAATTGTTTCTTTTATTTCGACTTAACTGGCCAAGTTTCAAAAAGCCATCGTGGTGTTTATTTTTTCTTTGTTGAAATCCAATTGTAGTCAATTTTAGTTAAAATGGGAAATTTACTGCCAGAGGGGTTATTTATGAAAATGCTTTCTGCGGCTGTTATTATTTCTTTATTAAATGTCCAAGGGATAGAATCCGTCAAAGCCAACCAGAAAATCTTTGTAAACGATAAGTAAGTTGTTTTTTGTTGAATATTTTATATAATTTAATCGTTTTCAACTTTATGTGAGTTCTAATTTTTATTTTTTCAGAGCAATAAACGCAGTCGATCCTACTCACGATGGATTCAGAGTGATCCTCAGTGATGAATTTATCCAAACTCACTTATCTCCGACTCTATTACCAACACTCTACCTCACCGCTGTGCCTCTGGAATCCAAGGACAGAGTTACCGTAACTTCGACAATTTACGCAGATTCCCCTTTGAGTGGGAAACAGATCCACGTGAGCGGATTAGCTCCTCATTCCTGGCATTATCTCTGTGTGGAATTCGAGAATTTCAACAGACAAAATGAAACGACGGGGACGGATTGTGAATTTCATCGAACTCTGGATTTCGTCGCGAAGAAAATCGAGAGTACTGTAGAGGGCCTGGAGTTAATCGACATCACTTCTCAATCTTTGGCTTTTGCTGCCAGAAGTACAGGAGATTTCGAAAGAAGGTAAATTGGTTTTAAAGATAAATGTTCGGGAAAACTCAATCTGGATTTTATAAAACAATTTATAAGTAATGGATTTCCTTCATTTTCTTAAACATTAACTTCCAGATTGACATTTACCTTGAGGAACGGGAAAACGGCGATTCCCTCATCAGAAATCTTCTACCTGGACACCTCCGCAGATCTAGATTTGAAGTTCTCCAACTTGAAGCCGGACAAGTTCTACGGGTCCCTCTGCCTCCTCGAGGAACCCCTAGTAGAGGCTTTCACAGCCCTCGGAAGGAGGATCGGGGGACTTAAGAAAGAAAAGTGCCACTTCGGGAAATTGAAAACGAAGGATTACGATTGGTCGATTTTCGAATCCGAAGCCAGTCCCTACAGTACCTCCACAAGGACAAATATTCCTCTTTTAATAATTCTAGGCTTGGTTGCTCAATTACTGTAAAAGCAAGGAAAATACAGTTTTCCAATTTCGGTCTCGATACGAAGGATGAATTTGTCTTTTCCAACAGTTTTTCCGATATATTTTGGAATTTCTTAACTTTTGACTTTTTAGATATCTAATATATAATAAGAATTATTTAAAATGCCCAAAAATAATCGAAAATTATGAAAATTAACTTCCGTGTCAGAACCGAAATTGGAAACTTGACCTTTTTCTTTCATCTCTGAAAATTAATTCCTCATCGATCTCACTTGACCTGTGGCACATGTTGTAAATAAATATCAAATATCTGAATACAGTATTTATAAGGAATTTTACAGTATCATTGACTTTCGAAACCCCGTAATTTCACTGAGGAGAATAGGATCCAGTCAGCTCGACGTTGCTGAGCAATCTCTGGAACTGCTTTGTGCTTTCCATGGTATAGTACAGCCTGAAAATCAGATTTTATTTTAAAAGATCAAGAAACTATTTCTGTAAAACTTTCTCAACATGAATATTCGGAATTTCAAATCTTGATCTCAAAGGTTTTTACTTATCTTCGAAAGATTCCGAATACTTCCATACTTTTCCAGACAAATTATCAACGCTACACTATTCTTACCAATAGAAGAAATTGAAGCAGATGAAGCTGGAGGGAAAGGCGATCTGACAGAGCTTGTCCACCCTCTCCCCCGTCCACTCCAGCTGCTTCCACTTGAGGAACTTGGGATTATGGTAGTATCGGTTCCTCTGGAGTTTTCGCATCGTGGTCTCGTTCAACGTCAGTCTTCCCGCCGAGAGAGACCGTCTTTTCAGACCTACTGCCGTGGGTACTGTAAAAGTCGCGGCGGAATTCAGTCTGATGTCGAAGGGGGTCTCTCCCAAGGAAGTTGTTCTTTCGAAACTATAAAGATAAAAAGTTATTTCTTTTAAACTTCCCAAGAAAAATCACCTGTTTTCGAGTTTACCGTAATTGTTTAACAATTCGGCTCTTGTTGATTTTTTTCTTCTGACTTCTTCCACTCTTTCTTCATGTTTCTTTTTTTCTTTCATAGCCAACTTATCGACGTGTCCAACAACAGCCAATTCGACAAGGGAGAAGAAGATGAAACCCTAAAAATGATTGTAGTTGTTAAAGATTGATGGAGGCTCACCATGCAAGCGAAGACATGGACGTCCAGGGCCTTGACATAGCTGACCTTCGGGAGGGATCTGACAACGTTACCGTACTGGAAGGTCAGGGCCATGAGAGCCGAGATGGACAAAGTTATCCTTCCTGGGAGACACTTGGAATCCAGCCAGAAGGCGATCCAGCTGATGCAGACAGATAAGTAGGTGGGGAGATAAAGTTGGAGGATGTAGTACCCAAAGGTCCTCCTGAAGTAAAAAGTCGCTTTCAATTGGTCCCACTGACCCGCAGGGTAATAAAATTGGCTTTTTTCCCATGTGTACCGGACTAGCTCGAAGTCAGGAAGCTTTCCTTGCTGGATATCCAAGATCACACCAGTCTCGAACCAATCTAGACGCACTTTGCCCACGTTGAAGGAGTAGGACTCAAAGGTCATCTCGCACCTTTGGACGTCCAGCGGGAAGGGGGACATGTCAATTTCACAAGGAGCTTCGACCTGAAAATTCCGAAATCCAAATTCTTTTTACTCAAAAAAGTTTAATTTCGAAATCCACATTTATAAATTCTTAGTTTTCTCGGAAAAATTAAGCTGCTAAATTGAAATTTGTTTTTCTGAAAAAGAATTTATCCAAACTTAAAGTCGAATTTTTCAATTTTTGATCCCTTCCCAGTTTCACTTTTTTCAAAAAATTTCATTTAATTTCGGAACTTCATTCAAAATCCTGTCTGTCAAAAAAGGTTGAAAGTTTGTTTTTGAATGACGAAGTCAAAATTACTAACAATGAACTTTTCTTTAAATTTTTTCAAATTTCCTAAATTCAATTTTCCCCCGGATTTGTCAAAGTCAAAAAAATGCAACAAGTGCCTTCGAAGATTTTTGCAGAATTAAGTCGGACGTGGGATTTTTCGGGAATTCTGATTGTTCTTGAAGAAGATTTTAATTAACATTTCCGAACATTGCGTAAACGGCCAGGAAAGAATCGAAAATTGCCTGAGGGTATTTTGAGGACTTTTGTGAGTAAACTACAAATTCGAAAAAATGATTTCCGAGGTATTTATTCACTCCCCAGAGAGTATGTTAAACTCGTCGAAATCAGTGTATAAGGATAATTTTGGTGAAAAAAGGATACTGATATTGGACACTGTCCTCGATTTTTCATGCAGATTTCAAAGTCACCAAAACAACAGCTCTAATAAAAGTGGATAATGACTTTTCTGGATATTGTCCTTGAATTCGAAAATTCCAACTTACTTTGACTCTGTAGTTGACCCAGATAGTCCCGTTGGGATAAACCAGGAGGAAAATATTCGGTGTGGGACTCGCGTGGATAGCTGTGGATTTACTGTTTTGAAAACAGACGTTTGGGAGCCAGATATCGTCGATGGCCCTATGAGATAAAGTCAAATTCGGAAGACATCTAAAAATTTATTACTTTACCATTTTTTGTTGTTATTTTTAAAAACGTTTTCGTCATTGTTTTTAAAGTTGTTTTTACAAAATTCTTAACACAATTTCAAGAAAGCAGAGAAGTACTCATCAAAAACCACTTGGCAATTTTCCAAATCAATCAAGCCCTACTTCAAATGCAAAAATGCAGGACCTCAGGATGTTGTTAGGACACGTTCCGAAACGGGAAGTCAGTTTCTTTACGAAATTCTCAAAGATCACAACAACATTAGCTTATTTTCGAGCGGAACAGAATTCAATGCTAAATTTAGTGAAAAATGAAAGGAAATAAGCTACAACAAAGCCCCTAGAATCACAAGAAAATTCGCTTATTTTGAGTGAAAATAGAATTCAATACTGAAGTTGATTCAAAAATGAAATGAATACTAATGAAGTATTTAAAATTTGATCAGGTAAGCTTATTTTCGAGTAAAAGTGCAATTTTGAACTGAAGTAGACTGAATAGTAGAAGAGACACATAATTATGTTATCGTGAACATGATCTTCTTGTTTTGTCCATGCTATATGCATGTCTGCTCTAAGATGAGTCTATCTTAAAAGAACATCTTCTCGACAAAGTCCTTCAAGATTCAGAGTTTTCCAAAACAAATAGAGTCATGGGGTACAAGGAGTACAAGGGCACATACCCAGTGATGTTGTCAAAAGCCATTCCTGGATCGTTCCAGATCTGACTAAACAGGACATCTGCTGTGAAGGAAGCTGCATTTTCGGAGATACTCGACATCGCCTGGATTATGAGATCCACCTTGACATCGACTCCTGCGGCATTGGGGACGGATCTGCGGTCGTATGAAGACATAACACCTTCGAGAACTCCCTGGAAAAATTTTCTGTGTTTATCTTTAAGTAATTTTTGCTTTTACTCTTTCAAGAACCAATAAATAAAAAAAATAAAAAACAAAAAATTTTAAAATCTGATGCATGCAGTAAAAAGGGATTATTTATTCAAGTAACTTCTTTGAAAAATAAATAGCTCCACTTCAGAATAGAACGGTACAAACCAAAGATAAAAAATTTTGAGTTTTTGAAAGTTATTTTCGGACTTTTAAACTAAAACTAAGTTTTCTGAATGTTCGAAACAAGATAAATTACTTTTAAAAACTTTTAAAGTAAATGAAATTTTCAAATAAAATGTTTGAATTTTAAAAGCTAAAATTTCCATACCTTGGCCAGTGTATCGTTGTTCCCCACACAAGTCTTATTGTTCACTGTCCTCTCCTCCTCATTAGACGTTTTTGAAGTTTCTGCAAGATAATGTTGTTTCGACTTTGAACGGCTTGTTCTTTCAGCCGATCTTTTCCCCCTCACTCTTGACATGACCTAAATTAATTAAATAAATAAATACAGAAAAAGAATTAAGGAAAGCAAGAAAATAAAAATTAAATTTAAGTTTAAAAAGTAAAACATAAAAAGTTTTGGAATAAAAAAATAAAAAGAGTTTTTTAAAAGTATAAAGGTATTTTCCAACTTTGAAATATAAAAATTTAAAAAGTAAAACCAACCAAACCGTAGTCATCTTCGTCGATATAGTAACCATTTACAGTATCCACAAATGAACTCCAGAATAAAAATAATAGAAATAATTTTAATTTTCGACTCTTCATAATTTGACGAAAATTAAATCCTCTGGACAAAAAGAAAGATTTTCATCAGCATTTTCTTCCTAAAAATTTACTTTACATTTTCGTTCCGGAAAAATTTTCATATTTTTTCCAACAAGATAAATAAATAATAAAAAAAATTCTTTTCGCGTCGAAAAAGCAAAAATCAACTCAGAATTCAAATTCAGAGGTTGGCACGGGACTTCTCGACTTCTCGAGAGGAGGAGCTGCTACTAAAGGTGCCACTCACATCACTCGTTTTCTCATACAAGAGATTCTAAATCTTTAAAGAATGATGTCCCGGAAAGAAAATTTTAAATCTTAAAGATTATTTTTATGTGAAAAAGACTAAATCTTTCTAAGTACAATGTTCCACAAAGAAAACTTGGTTATTTAAAGATTATTCTCCACATCAAAGAATTTAAACTTTTCAAGGACAATGTTCCATATGAGAGACTCCGCATTCCTTAAAGATAATATTCTGTACAAAATGACTCTAAATCTTTCAAAGAACAACATCCCATGTGCAAAACTCTAGATTTCAAAGAACGATGTCTTAGATGAGAGATTTCGAATTTTTATAGAATGACGTTTTATATAAAAAGGTCTCAAATTTTTAGACAAAATATTTCAGATGGAAGATTTCAAAATTGTTAAGGGGTGAACACTAATCTCTAGTACACAAAATCACGTTTGTAGTATTTCGACTCAGAGCCAAAAAGTGTTTTTTCAATATTTAATGCTTGGTCTTGAACGGAAATCATATGTGAGGGAATTTGCATCCAATTTCCGCTCGAGACCAAGGAAAATGTTCCCTTAAGATTCTTTATAATCTCGAGTGGAAACTATATGTCGAATGACGTAGGTACTATTTCCACTCAGGACCAAGGAAAATTTCTTGTGAAAAATTCCCACTTGGTCTTGAGTGGGAAATATATGCATGCTGTTCTATGTAATTTCCACTTGGGACAAATGAAGATGTTTTTTAAAGACTTCCCACTTGTTCTTGAGTGGAAACTATACACATGTGAGTTTGTATATTGTCCATTCAAGACCAAGGAACTACACTTTAAATATTCTCCACTTATTTCCAGATGGAAACTATACCCACGTGATTTTACGCATCGGCCAGTCAATGTCCGGCTTCCAAAATTGAGTCTTGTGTATTTGTTTCTTGATTAGAGGAGAAATAAAAATTTCGAAAAAATTCAAAAATAAACTTTACAAAGGACTAGATTGAGATTTTGATAGATAAAGCATCAAAAATGGACTTTTGAAAAAAGGCGGAAAGGAAAATAAAAATGTCAAAATTTTCTCTAACTGTTCTTTTGTTTCAAAACTTTCGAAAACAAGGACCACCGACGAAAAACTTCGATTTAAAAAAATCGAAATTGCTCTAGACGAGACTTGAGGACAAAGTTCAGAGAGGAAAAAGATTATAATCGCACTATTATGAACCTCGGATGGGCGTTATGCCAAAATTCTCCCGACACGAATTTCTCGAGTTCTAGAAACTCCTAGAATTCACGTACAAATAAGAAATTATTTTTCCATAAATTCTCTCCACGCAGATTTTCCACGTTTCAGAGTTCTCGTAGAGTTTGAGATATTTTTTGGCAAAGTTGCATCGACACGAAGGTTTAAAATATTCTAACAAATTTCAAAATTCAAGTTTTGGACTTCCGTTTCACGTTTTCATTAAATTCTGGAAGATTGATAAATTGAAGTCTCGAAAAACGACGGAGATGGACATTATCAATTCAGACCATTAGAGCTGTTTCGAAGACATCAGGGATTCGTATTCTTTCTAGCAAACTCCAAAAAGAGAACGAGGATGGACGTCTCGGCTTCCTGAAAATCAGGAAGCAAAGGAGCTGAAGCAAGCCACCAGCTGTCAATGACAAGGTCTCCGAAACGGATTGGATACAAGGGAATCTCTTCATGTCGTCTCCTTACTTCGTACTCGAAATTGAATTGATACAAGGGAATCTCACATCACTTCCTCAACAGAATTGATTGAAGAAACTTAAAAAACAATAAAAATAAACCCGAAAAAGCAGGAATTTAAATTATTAATGAAACTTTTTTTCTTCAGTTGAGATGGGTTTGGAAATTTATATAAGATTGATGAAAATTCGGGTTCCAGACCTTTTAAAAATGCTTATCAATTGTTTAAAAATCCAAAGAAGGTTGCTGGAAAATAAAAGGCTAGGATTTTAAAACAAAAATTATTGTTAGCTTTCGTAATGCAGTGTAATATTTATCAATTGTTTAAAAATTGACGAAAATCATCAGGAAATTCCGGATACATCTTTTGTGCTCGTGGCAGAGTGGTTGAACTCCTTGAATCGAGCTCTTGCAATGATGGTTCAAATACAAACTCAATAGTCAGTACTCAAATGTGGTGACAATCTTCCTCTGAGCTCATCCTTTTTAGATGTACGGATTGATGACAGTAGAATTTCCGATATGGTGTTCTCAAGTTCATATCAAGTCGGTAATTAATGTTTCTGAAGCGCTAATATCCGAATAAAGAATTCATTGAGGCTGAATTCGAAATGGTTGGACGACACGGAACTCCCGAATGAATTGTTTTCGCTTTTCAACTCGTTCTGTTCAAAGTCCTAATGTTAAATTGTGAATAAAGAATTCACCAAAACCAAAAGGATTCAAAATGGTTGAACGATGCTGACTCCCGACTGGATTGTTTCCATCTTCCGAATTGCTTCGAGTTTTTCTTCTCTCCTACATTTCCCGTGATTTCTCTTTCTTTGTCGTCACGAGTTGCGTAATTTCGATAAAATTCCTGGGTTTTTAGACAGTATTTGAACTCGTCCACATCCTGTCAACATGCCTTCCAGGCCTCGCAAGAGCTCCACCAAGATTTCTGAAGCCAAAGACTCCAATAATGAGAATCGCGATCCTACCACCAGCGAATCTGAATGTTCTTCTCCCGATGAGAACGTGAAGGACCAGCTAGAAGAAGCTCAGGATAATGCATCTTCTGATGTAAGTTCTTGTTTACCCGGACTTTCTATTTGTTGGATTTCAGAAGGAAGAAAAGAACACCAAGCAGGGTCGTGCCGAGAAGAAGGCCCGTCAGCTCTTCAGCAAGCTCGATCTCAAGCCGGTCGAGGGAATCTCCCGTGTTGTCATCCGTAAATCCAAGGCTTACCTCTTCATCATCGACAAGCCCGATGTCTACAAGAGCCCCAAGACCGACACCTACATCGTTTTCGGAGAACCCAGAATCGAGGACTTGTCTGGGGGCATGTCTCTAAGCGACAAGCTGTCCAATGTGAACATGAAGGTGCCGAACTTGCCCGAGTCTGTCCAGAAGCCAGATAAGAAGCCGGTCATCGAGAAGGACAGTGACGACGAGGACGAGGAGAACATCGACGCCACCGGAATCGAGGAGAAGGACATAGAGTTGGTCATGTCTCAAGCCAATGTTTCCCGCAAGAAAGCTATCCGCGGTTTGAAGAAGAACGACAATGACCTGGTCAACACCATCATGGAACTTACTCTTTAGATTTTGTTTTTGTTATATGTTTTGGGTAATACTTTTCAGTGAATATTCTTCAACTTGAAAAAATTGGAAGAGATCTCCATGGGATTTCTGTTTGCTCGAGGTTGTTTATAGGGCGTTTCAGCGGCCAGCTGACCAAAGAGTTCTCGCCGCGAAGACTTTTGGCTTGGCGCCAGCAAGTGGACAAAAGACCAGCGCTGCGCGAATTGTTTCTTATTCTGGATCAGAATGTCCGATAATCTGGAGGAGAAGATGCAGGAAATGGAGGTGGATATCGAGGACGATGATTTGGACGAAAGCGAAGCGGCCGATGCGATCGGACCTCTTGGGGGAAATGTGAGTTTCGGATGGGTTTTCATATATGGATCTTGTTTTAATTTGCTTCCCACATGTCCATCCTCGATGTATTTCGTCTTTCATATATCAATTCTCGGTTTTAGTTGTTTTCGTACATGGATTCCCGGTCCAATATGTTCTTTACATAAAGTTTTGCTTCATTTTCCTCAAATGTTAATTTCCGTCTTTGGCTAGTTGCTGGTTGATTTTTGTGTTTGCAGGATGAACTGTGGCAGAAGATCCGCGATGAGAAGAAGAAGACGCCGGGGATGTTTGTGTCAGCTTGGGAAGAAGACGAGGACGGAATCGAAGAGAAGAACATGGAAGATCCGAAGGAACAGTTCCTGACAGCGGCTGAAGAAGGAAATCTGGAGAAGTTGAAGGAATTGATCGAGAAACGTCCGGATTTCTTACACGTGAGCTTATTTGGTTTTGCGGGAAATGAGTCATGTATGGGATTGCAGGTTAAAGACAGAGACGACTACACTCCCCTCCACCGAGCTGCATACAACAACCACGTCCACGTTTGCAAGTACTTGCTCCAGATAGGTTCGTTTTTGGTGCAGTTTTGGGATAACGGTCTTTGTTTAGGAGCTGATCCGGAGGCCAGGACGGAAGATGGATGGACAGTTTTACATTGCGCAGCTTGTTGGGCGAACTACGAGATCGTGGGAGTGCTGCTTTCACACGGAGTTGACGTGAACGCCCGATCCAAAGGGAACTTGACGCCTCTGCACCTGGCGATAAACTCGAGTGAAGACCAGAATAAGCAGCTTCTGACCGTGAAGTACCTATTGGAAGCTCCAGGAGTCGACATGGGTGCTCAGACGAACGCAGGGGACACTCCGCTGCATCTTGCTCACCGTGTATCTCGGGAGATGTATGAGTTGCTCCAGTTCTATGTTAATCGTCCTTGAAGATTGCCCAAACTATTCTTGTTGCTCAACTATTGTATATACTGCAGTCGTCGCAAGCTTTACTGCTGTTTTCCTGTATTTATGCCAAAAAGAGGTGCCTCTGCTACACGGCCTTCGGAAGGCAGGACTTCGTTAATCTCCGCTTCGAGCTTCTGTAGGGTTCACATTCACACGAGTGTACTGAGATTTACGTGTACGAGTATCCTCGTGTTTGTATACTCTTGTGCTGGGAAAGAATATTTATCGATCTGTGACTTGAAGGAGAAACGGTTGACTCATCCGTTCGTATTTTGATTTGTTTAGATTTTACGATTCGGGTCGGGTGGCAAAAAAGTAATCGCTGCTTGGGAGATATTAGCAGTAATTTCATTTTGGTTCCCGGGGTGGAAAAAGTTTGGGCTCAGCCGGGAATTGAACCCGGGACCTCTCGCACCCGAAGCGAGAATCATACCCCTAGACCACTGAGCCAAGCGAGGCCTGACCTCTCTGGTTCGACGACATTTGAGGAAAGACGCACGTTTTTTGAACGGTCAAGTGTTATTTTCGATTGCGCGTTCAATTATCCGGGTTTATATGAAATTAGTTACTTCCGTGGTTCCAGGTACTCAGGATGGAAGCAGCGTATTGATAAACAAGATGCGGTTTACTTATTCCGAGAGAACCAAGCAGCTTTGCCTGCAAGTGGCAAATTACAGCGGTCTCATCTACTCTGGTCTCGCCATTTTCGGCATTACTGTACTTAGTCTGAACCATGTCTGCCCGACGATCTACGGGGAAGGTCAGTGTGGACAAGCGAACATCAATGCAGTGATCATTCTTTGTGAAATCGTTGTAAACCTGGCTCTTTTCACGTACTACAATTCGAGAAACCAAGTGAGCTACTGGACAGTCAAGAGCTCCTCCTTGTTGTTCGAGGACAGTGAGAAGATTGCACAGTTCGGGAAGATCCTGACGGAGAGGGAGATGATGGAAAACGAACGACGGCCGGAGAGACAAGCATTGATTATGGATTCCAGAAGCTCGGAGAGTCTCCAGAACCCTCCGGCGCCTTTCGCGAGATTGGATTACAGGTGAGGGTTTGTTTTATTTATGAATTTGGTTTCGTGTGTCTATGTTATTTTTCAGAGATCCGATCCTCGGACGTTATGATGACGAAGCTGTCGAAGTGAGTCCCCAAGACACCCCAACAACGAAGTACTGCTCGCAGTGCAACACCATCACCCCACGTCGCTGCCACCACTGCCCTCTTTGTAAAATCTGTGTTCTCAGGAAAGATCACCATTGCTTTTTGACCGGCGGATGTGTGGGTTTGGCGAACCAACGGTATTTTATCGTCTTTCTTTTCTGGGCTTCGCTTGGAGCTTTTTACGGATGCTCATATTTGTTTACCTACCTCAATACCTTCGTCACCCCATGGTTCCCATTGGGATGGCTCACTTACGTGGGTCCGATATCAATTGTGAGATGGATCTTTGGATACGAATCGGCTTTTAACATGATGATCGCGGTCGTCTTCAGCATGGCCTTCAGCTCTGGATTCGGAGCTCTGGGATTTTTCGGATTCCAGGTAAGTTTTTTTAGTTTTTGATTAGCAACTCTTTTCGAAGGTAGCTTGTAGAATTTTGTTTTTTAATTTTCTGCAATACTATGGGAAATATCTCCCGCAGAGAAAATGTAGAATTTGCTTCGAGGTAGTAGCGTGGTTAATGTTGTGATTAAATTCCAGATATTCTACACCCTCGAAGGCTACACGATGCACGACTACCACGTCGGCCGTCTGAAGGACCACCTAGAATCTGACGGCGAAAACTGGTCCGAACGTTTAGCTTTAGTTTTCGGACGTCGGTGGTGGATGAACTTTATCTTCCCGCTCTTTTGGGTCCCGAATCAAATGACTCCGGAAATCGCAAAAAACATTTTTCTCAGCATCTCGAAAGATTTATAAAAAAGAACTAGTCGAATAACGAGGAAATAAACGGATGAATTTTTAATTTTTGTTTTTTTATAGATCCGAAAAGCGTCGGGGAGTTTTATTGAATTTTCGAGAAGCAACAGCCGTCCCCCCAGACTCGAATGCCAACCTCAATTTTGGCTGCATTTTGAAAAAGAAAAAGATTTCACTCCGACTTTCGAAAACTAAATTGTTTGGTTTGTATCTCGATGCCTCAGGGTCTGGATTCAGCTGGATTGTTTTGAAAAGAATTTTTGTAGTATTTCGAACATTTGTATAAATATTTTTGAATATTTTCTACTAAAAGATGGGGGCTTTCCTGTCATCTCTGGGATTTAACCAACCGTTTTTTTTCACTCTTATCGGGTAAGGTGACTTATCGATTGAAATTGTAAAAGTAGAGGAAAATGTAGTAGAAAATTTAAACACTTTTTTGTCGTCAAGGATTTATCGATTGAAAACAATACAATTAAAGCTGCAAATAACAGATTTTATTTTGGCTTTTGCTTGCTAAAATTATTCTTTAAATCACAATCAAAGTGGATAGTGACTAGCATTTTTATTCCAATCACTGTTCATATTTTATTGGAGCTGTCAAAATGATTATTAGAGAATTCAATGAGAATCTTGGATAGTATCCATTTCCTATTAAAATAAATTTTCCTATTTAATATCTAATTCTTCATTGGAGCTATTGGTTTTCTATTCACATGTTGAAATTATTTAGTGGATTGAAAGCCACCTTTTAATAGTATCTTTACTGCTTCTTCCAGATTACTGGGAATGCTGGCTCTCACTGTGGCCATTGTCCATGATGGAGATGGACATCTAAAAGAAGCCAGATCTCTCCTCGGATACAGAAAAGTAGGAAATTGTTTTGGAATTTATTTAAACCGGAAATTCCAGACAGTGGATCTTCATAAGCCGTCTGACCCGAAAAAGGAATCCCGATCGCTGAATTCGGTGAACGGAAACAACTTCAAAAACATGGGTTCCACAAATATCGAGTTTGCTTGAGGACATTTCAAACTTTCCCTTCAGAAGAGCTTTGATTTAGATCGACAGTGAGCAAATACTAATAAATATGATATTATGGAAGAAAATTTATAATGTTAAAGATTAAATATAAAATTTTAAAACTATTGCGACATGGTTTCTTGAATTTATGGAATCATTGATTCCGAATCTTGAGAAATTTGACGAGTTTCGAAACCAAATTTGGCGTTCTGTGTCTCTTCGTAAATGCGATTTCTGCAATTTTTCGAAACCCCGTCAACGGATGAAAATTTAAATACTTTTGTTTCCTTATTTTCTTCTCCATGTAAATACTTCTAAATGCCAAAACCAGGACTATACGGTACCGCTTTCGAAGCACTTGAGGATGAAGGTGAAATTTTAGATATATTTTTGGAAGTTTTTATATATAGAGTTTAAATTTCTATATATAAAACTTGATTTTCTTTATTTTTAAATATAAAATTCCTCAATTTTCGGGTTTCAGAGGGTCCGGTGAAGAAGAGACCGAAAAAGGTACACGAAGAAGTCGTCACCGACGAAAAAGGAAGAAGAAGATTTCATGGAGCTTTCACGGGTGGATTTTCTGCCGGATATTTCAACACCGTCGGATCAAAACATGGCTGGGTTCCTCAAACCTTCAAATCCTCGAGAGATAAGAGAGCTGAAGCACAGCAATACAGACCTGAGGACTTTATGGATGAAGAGGATTTGGGAGAATTTGGAATTGCAAGTAGAGGGTTCCATGTGAACAAGAAATATGCTTCGAACAAGACCCAATCCGACCTCGGGATGGCTGTCTGGGATCGACCCACCGTCGTATCCAGTGCTCTGGATGATCTTTTCAAGGTTTCTGAAAAGCAAACGAGGTTGGTTTTGAACTTCTTCATATATGGAATTTGGGAACTTCGTTATATACGGAACTTTATTCAAATACATTCCATGCATAGTATTTCCCTAAACGTGTTTGGTATACATTTTTATTTGTAGTGACTCCATCGGTCTCAAAATCATGAAGAGAATGGGTTATCGGGAAGGAAAAGGAATAGGAGCTCCATTGACTCGAAAACAACTGGAAATACAACGAGTCATGGAAGGAAGGGCCAGAGGGAAAAAAACAAGATTCGACAAATCTGCCATCGAAGAAGCAGAGGAATTCGCGAAAGATTTCGAGTTTCTTCCAGAAGATGTTCCTTCTGTCTATTTCCAATGCAAGGAAAATGATCACGGTCTCGGATATCGACCTTTGGAGGGATTGTCTGGAGGATACGGCAGTGTTCCTCAAGTCGATGAGAGAACAAAAAGAGGAGCAGCTTTCGGAGTCGGCGTTTACGAGGATTCCGATGACGACATATATGAAACGGAGGACATGTCGAAGTACAATTTCGAGTTGGGAAAAGCCGACGTCGATCCCATGTCCAGGAGATCCAAGACAAGCACAAACAGCGATGTCTGTAAGTTTCTATCTTTTTAATCTAGTTATACCTTTAACATTCATTTCAGATAACACGGTATTTGTGAAAGCGAAACAAGGAAGAAAACCACCACCTCAATTGTCAATCATCGTTCCTCCGGATTTCAGACCTCGACATGTTCCGATCGTTTTCGATTCATCGAAGCTTCCACCAATAATAAAGAATTACGGAAAAGATATGACAGTCCTCCAAAGAGCGATGATTTTGGGAGAAACAAATTTGTCCGCTTTGAATATGCTGACAGTAGAAGACAGAGAAAAACTGAAGCAAGCGAGGAGGATTGTGGAGGAGAAAAAACCAAAAGAAGAAATCCAAAAAAGTTACAAAGTTCATGATCCCTTCATAGAGAAAGATGAGGAGAAGTCATATAGATTCCAAAAGTACCTGCAATGCTTGAAGAGAGGTAAGTTGTCTTTTTCGATATGCATATTAATACGAGGTAGTAGTTAGTATATATAAAATGAAGATCAAACAAAGACTCTTCATTAAAATTGACTGGATTTGAGTTTGTAAATTTTCCCTTTTCAGGAGTACCTTGTGGAAAGCCCTCAGGAATGCCAATAGAACAATGGCAAGTTGAAGAACAAGAGTTTCAGAATGCAGTTCCTCAAGAGCTCAGGTATCTCTTGCCAGATATAAAAGAAAGAAAAGAACCCCTTTACAAAGGAGATTTTGGCCAAAGTTTGATGAATAAATTTAAATCTAAATTCGTAAGCACAGAAGAAACTGTGACAAACACAGTAAAAGAAACAGTAAGTTTAATTTTCTTTATTTTTTAGTTGTTGAATTCTTAAATTTCAGAAGTCGATAGAGCCTTTTGTGAAACTTGAATGGCATCCGGCAAAACGACTTTGTAAGAGACTCAATGTTCCAGATCCTTTCCCGTTTTCTGATCTTGAAGGAATTCCTGGAGTTGAACCGAAAGTTAAACAAAAGAAAGAATTCACAACTACAGAATTGGAAAATGAAGTCGTGATGAGAGGTCCGAAGAGAATGCCGGAGGAAAAGGAGGAGAAAAAGATTAAGGTGGAAGAAACACCAGAGCCGGAACCTTTGTTTAAATTTTTCGAGTTGATGAACGAGGTTTTTGGAACGACAGAGGAGGAAATTAAAGAAGGAGAGAAATTGGAAGAAATAGTTGAAAAAGAAAAAGTGAAAGAAAAAGAGAAAGAAAGAATGGAAGAAAAGGAGAAAGAGAAAGAACGAATGAAAGTTAAAGAGAAAGAAAAAGTTCCAGAAGCAAAGTCTCGGGAATCTGAGAAGAAAGCAGAATTCAGGTTTGTGGAAATGAAAATTTTAGAAAATAATCTTTATTTTTAGATCATTTTTTGACTTTGCGGAAGATGAAGAAAAATCAAAGAACGAGAAAAATAAAAATCAACAGAAATTGAAAATTGAAAAAGAAACCTCAGAAAGCGAAGAATCTTCGGGATCGACCGAGTCTGAAGAAAAAAGTTCGAAAAAAAAGAAGAAAAAGAAACACAAAAAGGAACGGAGAAAAGACCACAAGAAGGATCACAGAAGTCACAGAAGAGAGCACAAAAAGAACAAGAAAGACAAAAAGGATAAAGATAGATCCAAGGATAAGGATAGGGATTCCAAGAAAAAGAAGAAGAAGAAGAGGAGAAAGTCGGACTCGGATTCATCTGTTGTTGATGTTTATTAACGGGTCATGAATGTTATGTATTTTTATTGTCTTGAAAATTAATTATTTTTGACTGAACAGATGGCAATCACAGCTTGACTCCAGTTTTGAGGAATATTTTCGTTCTCTTGGAGGGATTTTGTTTGGAATGATTCTAATTTATTTTTTCGTAAAAATTTCGAAATTTAATTCTTTTTATTGCCAAATCCCTTTCGAACCAAAATTTATTCCCAAAATGGATTTCGAAAAGTAATCATTGATTTGCGCATCCCGAGAATTTTCTTGGTCGAATAAATTCCGGAGCTTCCGAAGCATCTGTACCTAGTGTTGTCCTGAAAAATTTTCCGGAAAAATATTTCGAAAAATTTCCTGGAAAAATATTCTGAAGAAATTTTCCGGAAAGTGTCCTGGAAAAACGACCCTCGAGATTGGCTCTCGAAAATGAGACCTGATTTCCCAGTTGGGTCAGACTTCATCCATCTCATGAAAACCCGAAATCTTAAAAACAATTTTTTTGAGTAATTAAATTTGGGAAAATGGAGAAGATTTCCTTCATGATTGAGTTTTAAAAGTTTAAAGTTTTTTAAAAAAATAACGAAATTTGGAATAATTTGGGATTTAAAAAAGATTGAATTTTGGAAATTTGGAGTTTTTAAAAATTAATAGTTTTTTCAATCATTAAATTTTATAAAAAACCAATTTTTTAAATATAATTTAAAAATTAAATTGTTTGAATTATTGAATTTTTAAAACACTTGGATGATTTTTGTCCCCGAGAATTAATCCCGGAAAATAATTTCCCTTTCCCCTGTTTGACAAAATGAAAAATTCAAACATGTTCATCAATCATTATTCAGTGGTTTTGGGAATCCAGATGAGCAACTTGGGCATTTTTGACGTCCTTATTTTCAAGTCTCGGTTCCCTTTTTCGTCGTTTGATTTACCGCGCTTTCAAGCGAAAATAAGCGAAAATAAATGAAAAAAGGGAAAAATAGAAAGCGAGAAAGTGAAGAAATTAAGAAAAGGTAAGGAAACTGAAAGTGAATTTTAAAGAAGTAAAAGTAGTGGAAACCATTGACATTAATTTATTGTATCTTGGATGAAGGCTAACATTTTTGTTGACAAATTTCCGGAAAATTGAAGATTGGAAAGCAAAGACAGAATGAGGTTTAATTAATCTGGCTTTCCAACTTCGAACATTGCTGTCATTTGTTCTATAGAAATAGAATTCTTTCAAACTTTCCAGAATCTAAAATTTAATTCAAGTTTTTCAATCAAGAATCACTGAAATTTCCGAGAATTCCTTTCAAAAAAATTTGGAGAAAACTATTTTTATCGTCATAAAATTACGGTACTTGCAATATTTCGAGAATTTGGCGGGAAATCTGGATTTTTAAAAACCCATCAATCAAAACGACTGGGGTCTTAATATCGAATAAAAAATTCAGAAATCGGATTTTAGAGGTTTCTTTATACAATTCAAGGAATTATCAAAATTTATGCCAATTTTATTTTGTTTCAATATTTTAATATTGCATAAAATTTATTTCGTTTAAAATTTCTGAAATTTAAAGTTTGAAAGACGTTCTACTTATTTTGCTTAAAACTTTTTGGAAATTGTTACTTCCCCAATTCTCAGTAAAACAAAGCGAAACTTTGGAATCTTCATTATCCATCTTTGGACAAAGTTCTGGACAAAACTTAATTGCATTGCTTTTTTGTCCTTTGTCCTCGAAATGTTTTCAAGTCCCTTTTTCCGGAAAAACTGCGGTGGTTTCATATTTATGGAGTCAGTCTCACTTGGTCGCCTTCGGTAATCACATTGCACGGAATTGTCATTCTGCTCAAAAGAAGCTTCCAGGGAGCTTCGGAAGGTTTTTAGAGCTTTTACAAAGCAAACTCACGCACAAACTCGATGCATAGCTGAGCTTGTCTGGATATTCTTCTCGCGTTCTTACTTGTTTTCGCTTTTACAGTCCCGGAATGGGATGAGATGATTGAGGAATGGATTCGTGACGGGAAATGGAATGGGAGAACTGGGAAGTTTGGTCCTGAGAAGAAACAGAGTTTATAAACAAAACGGTCCTGGCACGAGAGGAAAATCTGTTGACAAAGTGTCTCGAAACGAAAAGCAGTTATAATCTTTATTCTCATGGCATTTGGTAAATTTTTGAGATTTCCACAGAGAAAGCAATTTGACAATTTGCACAGGCGAAAGAAAACTTCCGAGGTCCTTGAAAAACACCGGAATCAGGGCCTCGAACTGAGATCCAGAACCAGATCAGAATTTTCTTCATTTTCTGATTTTACTGTATTATTGAAAAAAGCAGCAGGAAGATCCATCCCGAATCTGCTGAAAAAGTCTCGAGGATCTTCAGGAATTAAGCTTTTCTGAACGAGATCTAATCCAGATGGAGCAGAAGAGTTTTCCAGAATCGAGTTTTGATTTGATTCTGAATTAGGGTGATGGGTTTCTGTGTGTCTTCTTCTGTCGACTTTCCTCTGGAAGGTCCGGCCACAAACGTCACAAGCGAAGGGCTTGTACCCCGTGTGTTTCCGAGTGTGGGTGATCAGATTCGAGGATTGAGAGAAGGCTTTTCCGCAGACTGCACATTTATGTGGTTTCTCGCCTGGAAATCAAGATGTTACAGTAATTACTTGAAGTGGAAATTGTTTGTTTTTTTGTGATATTATTAGTTTTCAAATATAAAAGAATTGGAAAACGACTAATTTTATATGCTGTCTTTCATACTTGTTGGAACTATTAGTCACTATCCAAAGACAGTTCCAATGAATGGTGGGTAGTTTCTACTCAAGCAAAAAGTTTTCAGTCACTATCCAAAAATAGCTATAGTAAAAATAGATAGTGACTAATTTTTGGCATCGCTCATTATTTTTAGTAAACCCTTTTTGCAAAATCCCTTTTCCTAAAATTTAAAATTTACCGCCGCAGCTTGAAACATGGGTTTCTTTCATTTTCAGCGTCACGCAAATTAATCAAGCCAAGTTGGCCTCGGCAATTCTCGATTCAGTGATTCCCTCGGAAGATGGATGGATTCAAGATTGAAACACGACAATTGCTTTTTTATTTTTCATTTCCTATTTTGTTTCAAGGCCCTGAGGCAATGAGAGGAAAGGACAATGTGCTCCAAAAGTCGGACAAATGAATTCAATTTTTCCGGTTACTTGGTTGCGCATCCAAATGACCTTTCGATTGAAATTAAAATCCCGAGGTTTGGATGAAACAAGGAAAACAATTCAGCTTCGACTTACAGTTTCGAATACTGGATTTTGAGTCTTGAATTTTGAAATCATTAATTTTTAAAATATTTATTAATTTTTTGGATGTTGATTTTGATGGTTTTAATAAATTTTATAGATAACGCCCGGAAATGTGTCGTTATTTTCTTATAGAAACTCATAAATAGATAGTGACCTAGACAACTTTAAAAAAATACCCAGAATTAGTTACTATCTATTTATGTAAAAGAGGGTGATTGAAGAATTTTGAACTAAATCGGAGTCAGTCACTACCCATTACTTTATTAAAGTTGTCCTAAAAGCGACATGGATGTGACTTTGACATTTCCAATGAATTCCGAGTTAACTTTTTGAAAACTTCAAAACTCACCAGTATGGATATATGTGTGCTTCTTCATGTCGGATTTCTGATGGAACCTTTTCCCGCAGTATTCGCAGGGGTAGGGCCTGGTGTCACTGTGGATCAGCATGTGGGTGGTCAGTGTCGAAGACCTTTTGAATGTTTTTCCGCATTGTTTACAAATAAACTGTTTTTCTCCATTACTTGCGGCTGTATTAATATGGATTTGGACATGTTGTTCGAGAAGGATTTGAGATCCGAAAGCTGATCCGCATTTACCGCAAGCATAGTTTTGTTCCTTTTCCGGAACTTTTTCTGCAACAGGTCCTTCTTGTGGATTTGTCAAAGTGAAGGATTTTTCTGGTTTTACGATAACATTTGCAGGGACTGGGAATGGCTTTTTTAATTTCGAAAACTTGTCTCCGAAAGAGAAAATATTAGATAGCTGTTGACCCTGGAGGAAGGCCGACTGGAACTGTCGGACCTGGTTGGACCAGAGAGCCAAGGCCATAGTCATCGGGATGGGGGGCACCCCGAAGGGACTGGAGCCGAAGTTCATCATCGGGAATAATCCTGGGGCCGGCGGAGGGTTCTCCACAGCGAGCGGGGAGTCAGGACGGGAGCCTAAAAGTCGTGCCATTACAATATTTTTTACGGAATTTAACATTATAGAATTAACGCTGTTTTCATAAATTTATTATGTGGTTGCAGGAATAGAGACATGAGAAAGAAGTTTTAGAAGCTTAAGATAATAGGGTAATGAAATATCGAAGGAATCAAGAGAGATGAAATTAGAATTGCTCTCAGTGTGCGCACATGGAGTAGCATCGAGAAAACGGGTCCAGAGTACACGAGTCCTCAATTCGAACCCGAAGACCGACAGTAAAGTAACCTTTTTTTGTAGTATTTTCCATTGCTACAGAATCCCATCTTAAACTCAAACAAAGCCTCTGGGCGTGTCCACAAATCTCAGCAACGAATGAATCTCCATCTTTCCAATTTGCGACCAGCTTTGACCAATGCGCTTTCTCCTCCCCCCAGCCACCCGGGGCTCTCAGATTTCCAAAGAAATTTGATTCGAACAAAACTTTCGCAAGCGTGACCGTACTCTCAAAAATTTAACCTTTTCGAAAAATCTAATCCGTTTTTTTTAAAAATATTTTTTCGAAAATCCCGAGAGTAAAAATTGCATCAAATTTCGATCACTCAAATTCTCAAAGACAAATGCAAATTTACTTGGGGATCCCGCAGAGAAAAGCTGTCCATTATGCAAATCTCAATTAGCCAACAAGTCGCTTCTTGATTGCTCTGGCATTTCTGGATCCACGAGGACAGAAAGTAAATGAAGTGATTCCTCTTGGGAATCTTGACATTTTTGACGACAAAAATGACAAATGATTACGGTAGTCGTCTATTTTATAATGCGTCGTGTCTGTGATTTATTGATATTTTCGAGAAGAAGAGTGTCGAGAAATCGTAAATAAAATTTTATGCAAAGTGGTCTTGACACGAAAATGTAGAAAAATTAAATTTCTAAAATTACTTTTTCTAAAAGTCAATGAAGGCATTTTAAAAGAGCTTGAAATTGACAAAGATGATTCCATGACGAAAACATTGAGAATTGCGTTTCTAGATTTGTAAGAGTTTAAGTAAAGTTACTTTTTGATACAAATTGTTCAAAGTAGTAGTTTTCCCAATAACCATTTCCACATTTTCTTCTTACTACGACAATGCTAGCATTTTCTACTTGACCTCTTCTCCAGGTGGCTGAAGACCAATCGAGATTAAACGAGGTCAATTAGAGGAGATTACACGGTAGAATACTAATACGGAAGAGGTAGGACATTACTATAAGAGAAGTAAAACCTAATGTAGAAAAGATAGTTTCTCATGCTAACATGCTGGTAAACTATTACGCTATCATAGAAGAGGTGGAAGCTACTGGGGAAGAGGTAGGATATTAGTGTAAGGGAAATAATATACTAATATGGAAAAGGAAGTCAATCACTTTTCGATTGCTTTTGTTTCTCCTCAATTTGCGCTTCAATAAAGCCCGACCGTTTCCTTTTCTTTCCAGGTTTCAGATTTCTTTCCTGAATTCTGGAAAGAAAACCAAAATTTTCACATATTTGTCCCGGTTTGTTTATTTAGGAACAGCAGTTTAGCAGGACACCTGGATGTCAGAATTCGAGTACCTGCCGTTTTGTGAAAGCTGAGACTTGATGTGATTCTGGAGCCAGCCGGGGGCAGCTGCCGGCCACTTTAGCTAAAAGGACTCCGATTTCGGATTCTGTAGATTAGTAGAAAAATGGGGAAATAAAGGTTTTGGAAAACAAAAAATCGAAAATGAAAGTTTTCGAAAAATGATGTCCAAAAGTTTCGGAACTAGTTTAATACTTCTTTGTTTAAAAATGTATAATAAAATTCCAATAATTCTGAATTCTCATTTTTTAAATCTTTATTTTTTAATTAATTTACAGAATCCGTAATCAAATCCTTTTTGAAAATCATTAAAAATTGAGATTCAATCCCGAATAATAAAAAACAATACAATTATTTTCAAAATTGAGCAAATCATCTCCCTAAGATTTAAATTCTCAAAATCATAAATTTTCTAAAATCTTAATTTTTTAAAACTCAAATTTCCTTCAAACAACAATTTTCGGAAATTTGAATTTTTTTCGCATTTGATTTCTTTACTGTAGCGTTTCCCAAGAAATCTCTCGAATTCGAGACCAGTTTTTCACATAATAATGAGGACTGTCTGACACGAAGGAAAAGAATAACATTATGAAAAAATTAGGGATAAAGTTTTGTGAAATAATTTTGAGATGAATTTTTATAGCTTCTGATCCCAAAAATTTCTTTTGAATTTTCAAAAGACTAGAAAAGATAGGAACTGAATTTCATCAAAATGTGAATCAACGCCAAGTTTCGATTTTCAGCAAAATATGAGTCAACTTCAGATTTCGGTTTTTGGTAAAGTGTGAATCAACATTAACTATTATAATGTTTCGAAAATCCACCGACTTTCTGGAATTTCGGAAAAAACAAAAAACCCACTTTGATTTTCTGGAGAGTTTCGAGCCTCAGAATCCCCTTCAGGCTTGGGTCTGAAGAACATGTTTTTGAACCACTCATTGGAATCCTCCTCGGCTTCCGACGACCTTCCGTCAGAATCCGTGTTGTCTTGTCTCGTGGATACTGTAGGAGAAGAAGGTCCAGGATCTGATTTTTTTGAAAGAAGGTTATCGATGGAGTAAAAAGAAGACACAGATCCCTCCATCCTGGAAACAACGAAGTCAGGAAAAGGATAAAAGTCAAAAAGCCCGAGTCCGCCTCTTCCAGAAATGCCATCCTGATTGGCTACGGTCGAGACCCCGCCTCCCGGGCCCTGCCATGGAAGGTGTCAAATGGACCAAAAACATGAAATCAAACAAATTTCGCTTTTAAAATCATACTATTACAAAATCAGAAATAAACATTTCTTACGAAATTGTCCTGGCACGAAATTCCAAAGTTTTTGGGACTCCTGGATGGGGAAAAACTAAATTCATATCTTCATTATGAGGATTTTTTCTTTGTATAGATACTATTATGAAAGTCGTTTCGGAAAAAATTCCAGCCTTCTAGAGTTTCAATTGGAAAATTTTGTTGTAAAATGTTTCAAAAATAATTTTCGGCAAAATCTGTTCACAGATTTTTTGTCGGAATAGCGTGTCGGAAACGGTAATCTCTGATTTTTTGATTGAAAATTTGAAACAAATCTGGCAACTCGCAACAGATGGCCAAATTCAGAGATTTTACGAAAAAAAATGACTGAAATAAAAGTGGAAATCCTGAGTAAATTCCAGGAAACGATAAAATTTTAAAAAGTTAAGACCTTAGTTTTGAAGAAATAACAAAATCCAAAAAGATATTCTGCGTGACAAGAAAGTTCAAAATATTCAACTCCGAAAAATTGGAAAATTCGGTTTTTGAGTCCAAGGAGTTCACAAATTTATGTTCTCGATAATAAAAAAATTCGAAATAATCCGACTTCCGAAAAAATTGAAGACCTTTATCTTGGAAAATCAGAAAATCTATATTTCAGAATATAAAAAGTAGAAATAATTTAATTAAAAGTTCGGTTTTCGAATTGAGAAAGTCCAAAGATGTATATTCTATATTTCACATAATAAGAAAGTTCAAAGTATTCAATTCCCGAGAAATGGGAAGGTTAGTTTTCCAGCAAGAGGATGGTTGTCTTGGAAAGTAAATTTTTTGTTTGCCCGACTTGACCGTTTCGCCCACATGGTTTTCGCGCCGATCCAATTGCTGTTTTTGCTTCTTCTCAGTTACAACAATAATTTCCTTGAATCGAGTCCGGATAATTACAGCCACTTCTGGAAGACAACTGAATCCCGACTTGGACAATTGCGTCGACTTTGGTGTAATTCTCCTCGAGACAATGTGAGATCAGTTTTCACTTTTTTCGATCTTGTGGTGTTGTTATCGCTTCGGAGAATTTGATAATTGTTGACGACGGGGTTTGTTCATTATCCTGGATCTTGTTGGAGATTCCAGAATAATATCTAAAAATTTACAGTGGAAACTCCCAACAGTGCCTACTTTTTGCTCAAGCTGAATTTTTCAGTCACCATCCATTCTCTCAGTGCAGCTGCCAAAATTACTATCCAAAGACAGCTCCAACAAAAGAAATAGTGTCTACTGTTTGCTCAAGTTAAACTTTTCGGTCATTATCCAGAAAGTCCCAAAAAGGAAACGGATAGTGACAGGTTTTTCTTGCAAAAGTGATCTTATATCTTCCAGATCCCTCCGCCGAGCAAAGTCCACCACAATCTCAGAAATCACGTCGAAAAATGTGGCCACTTACAATAATGTTCTGAAAAACCTTGTTATCGGAAATTTTCTGGAAAACAAATTTTTATTATTGAAAAAACAGGACGATTATTACTTTGCAATCAAAAACGAATTTCGGAGTTTCGAATTCTATTCTCCAAGGAAAAATAAAATCTTTCGTTGGATTCTTTATTGGAGATGTAAAACAAGAGCGGAATTGGGATCTGGGGAGCCGGAGCGAGATTGGGGGAACGGTGCTAATGGGGTGCTAAGATTTCGAGGGAAAATTGTCTTCGCCTCGAGATTTTCCAAGATTTATTTTCGAAGCAAAGTTACCGTAATGCTCGGACCTCCGCTCTGGTCATTTTCGAAGTTCATATTTCACTCTGGTTCTGGACAGAAGTTTTTGTTTCAAAGTCCAAGAACAAATTATCATTTCGATTTAAAAAGTAATTTTCGTTCCAAGATTCAAGAAGGAACTTTCGCTTCGAGATCCGATTCTGACTTTTGCTCCGAGATCATAATACTAGTTTTCATTCTATGCCCAGGTGTTGATTTCTGCTTCGAAAACCCGATTTTTTGATCTCGTCAACGAAATGGAAGCTACTGTATTTCATAATTTTAAGTTAAATACTTTTCTTTGTAGCTTAGATCAAAGTCTTTCGCAGATGAATAGTGAAATGCGAGATCCCATGTTCGGGCATCCGATTGGCCAGTTCACTCAAAGTCACAGTAATCTCTGAAAGCGGTAATCCTTTTTCACTCGACACCGACGCCACAGGAGGCTCTCGAAAGGAGTTGTTTGACAACAAATTATTGATTCTCGTGATTCCTCAATTGTCTTCTGTCGGCGTCAAAAGATTGAATTGGATTACAAAGAAAAATAATATCTATCGTCCGTCAAGTTCGGAAATCCAAGGGTCAGAAATAATTGATCCCGTTCTCGCGGTCAAAAAAAGCTGGTTGTCGGCTGTTCAAGAAAGGAGAGGGAAAGACGGACAGTGCTTCTCTCCGGCAAAATCTCCGTCATTTCCCCGGGCGTCCGGTTGCGGCTGAGTGGTCTAGTGGTATGATTTTCGCTTAGGGTGCGAGAGGTCCCGGTTTCGATCACCGGCTCAGCCCGAGTTTTTTTCCTCCTCCGGGAAAGCACCCAAATTATTTTTTTTGAATTTTTACCAGCAATAATTACTTTTGAGATTCTTCTTCAAGCCAAAGATAATTCCAGCCGCACCGAATCCAATTACTGTGGCATTTCCTCGTAATCCCTTTGACCTGCCAAAAATTGGATTTGTCCACTGTTTGCGCCTGGAGGATTACCGAAATCCATGAAAGTTATTACGAGCCAGCACGGGATTTCCGAAAGCTGGTAGGCGAGAAAATTGTCTTCTGCCCAAAAAGGACCGGTAAAACTGCCGCGCTGATTCCCCGAGGGACTGAGCTTCATTTTCCTGTTTCTGCTTGGATTATTCATCATTTATTATTTTTGTAAAAAGATGTAAAGGGAAAATAAATACAAAATCCCACTGACATGGAAATTGGAAACACACATTGTAAAATAGACGAATGTGAATTTATGAAATCTGTCTCGGTCGAGACGCCGGCTTCTAAAGTTTTCGTTAGTTCCAGAAGATTCCAGCCGAGGAAATGGGAGCTAACTTTTGGCGGAAAGTGAACGAGTGTCAAATTTTAGCTTTCGCGGGAAGTGGACTTTGTCAATGTCATTACAAGGTTGAAAACAATGTCCCCAAAGAACTATCTTAACACGAAGTTTTAGGAACTTTAAAATGGAGGTTTCAGGTCTCGAAAAGCTTAATTAGGTTTCTAGCGAACTCATTTTGGAAGTTAAGATTGTCCTTGTGCTTTCAGTTCCTTGATCGCCTCCATGACAGTTGTCGGAGTCAAGGGGGGTCGAAGAGAGTTCAACTGGGGGTTCTCGGTGCTTTCGTTGAGGGACAGAATAGCGTCCTTGATAGCAAAGTAGGTCCCGCTCCCGAGCATGTAGGGGGGTTCTCCGGTGGCCTTAGAAGAGTAGATGGCACCAAAAGAATCGTTCGGACGTCCCAGCAACTTCACTTGGAACTTCTCGGGAACGTCCCGAGCTCTGGGGACCTTGTATTTCAAGAAAGTGTCGTTGATGACTCTGCCCGTGGTTTCGTCGACTGCCGTGGACTCCATGGTCATCAATCCGTACATCTAAAAAGGATAAGCTCAGGGGAAGATTGTCACCACATTTGAGTACTGACTATTGAGTTTGTATTTGAACCATCATTGCAAGAACTCGACCCAAGGAGTTCAACCACTCTGCCACGAGCACAAAAGGCGCGTTCCGAAATTTTCTGATGATTTTCGTCGATTTTTTAATGATCGAAAAGGTTATATTGTACTATTAAAACATTACAAGAAATAAAAGTACCCGCTCTTCTCGAAATTTCGGAAAAATGTGGGAAAATGTTTCGACACGAAAATCAGACTCAAGCGCGCGCTTTTTTGAACATATTTCTTCGCTTTAAATCGTTTGTAATGAAAATTAGAAACCATTCTTTACAATTTTTCAAAATAAATTCCCAAATCAACTTTTAATCGAAAATAAGAAGAAACCAATTTTAAGATTAGTTGTAGTTTTGATGATTAAGGATTTTGGATAAAAAACGAACCTGTATGAAAGCTCCCTCGATTTGGCCAACATCGATCGCCGGATTAAGACTGTATCCGGTATCCAAAATAATCTGAACTTTTTTGACCACATGTTCTCCTGTCCGGATATCCACCTCCGTCACGATACAAGCGGCTCCGGAAGTGTGGTAACAAGGTCCTTCGCCTGGTCTATTTCTCGGATAAGTGCAGTGTTCCCCGACGGATAAAGGAAGTCTCTCCGAGTGAGCCAGAATGACAATTTCTTCCCAAGATCTTTTCGGATTCTCTTTCATCAAGGGCCGAATTCCTTCCATCAGCTTCTGACAGGCCTTCCGGACGGCGTGACCATGGAGGTCGGCTCCCTGAGAACCTCCTGTCACGGGAGAGTTCGCGGTTTTTTCTGTGGAATTTTCTATGATCGTGATTCTCTCCATTGGGAGATTCAATTCCGTCGCTGCTACTTGGAGGATTTTCGTGTTGAGACCTTGTCCCATCTCTATCCCCCCGATGGAAATGGAAACGGACCCGTCGAGGTAGATGTTGATCAAGACGAAAGTTTGTTCGAAAAGAAGTCCGTGGACAACTCCAAATCTTGTCGGGACCAAGCATATTCCTCTTTTCAGGAATTTCGAACTTTTGTTAAATTCTTTGACTTCATTTTTTAAGTTTTCAAAATCCGAAAACTTTTTGCATTCATTCCAGCAAAGTCTCAAATTGTCGAAAATTATTTCTGTTCCATCTGCTTTTAGGTCTCCTTCTTCGAAGAAATTCATTTCTCGGAATTTTTCTGGATTAATGTTGGCTTTTCTCGAAAGTTGATCAATCGCGTTTTCAATGAAGAAACATGCTTGGGGTTGTCCAAAACCTCTCATGGCAGTGTTCGAAGGGGTGTTGGTCTTGCATGAAAAAACTTGGACCTTCAAATTCGGGATTTTGTAGCAGTTGTCGATGTTGTGACAGATGGCCGTTGACACCCATGTGGTGACGTCCTGGGAATATCCCCCGAGAGCATGGATAATGAACTTTCCAGCAACTAGGTTACCTTCGGAATCACATCCTAGTCTGAAATTTGGTTTTGAAGCTTACATCAATCTATTACAAACTAAGTTAAATTTCTAAGTTCACATTAGTACGTATAAAAATTTACTTGTAATAGCAATCTGCCGGATGTCTTCCTCCTGTGATCACGAAGTCCTCCTCTCTCGTGAAGACACAGCTCACTGGTTTTTTTATCTTGTTCGCTGCCACCAACGCCGGATAGAGGGCGTATCCCGACTGAGCGTTGACCTTACCCCCGAAGGCTCCCCCTACTCTCTTGCATTTTACAGTAATCTGGTGTTTTTGGATTCCCAGGATCAAGGCAGATTGGAGCTGGGCTATCGTGGGGCTCTGGGTGGCGGAGTAGATTGTCCACTCCTGGTCCTCTTGAGGTATGCAGACGGCTGACTGGGGTTCAAGATAGACGTGTTGCTGACCTTCGAGTCTGATGTTCCCCTCGACCACGTGGGCACAGGATAGGAAAGCTTCGTCGGGATCTTGTCCTGTGACTACGGTAATGGGTTCTGGAGTGAAAAAAGAATCTGCTTTTATTGCGTCCTGAAAAAAATATTTAGGAAATTTCCTCGACACAAATCTCCAGAGATTTCAATTTAAAGACTTACTTTAATAGACAAAATAGGATCTAACTTTTTGTACTCGATTTTCACCAACTTCGCAGCTTTCCTGGCAATCAAAGGAGTTTCCGCGACTACTCCGCCAACGATATGACCAACATAAAGAACTTTCTTTTCAGCGAAAACCTCAGCATCGTCGGGCCCGTCGTTTCCTGGGTGTTCTCCAGGAATATTCGTCCCTGGAATGTCCTTCACACTTATGAAATCGACGACTCCAGGAAGTTTCAAAGCCTCGGAAGGATCGATCGAGAGGATCTCCGCATGAGACATAGTACTCATAACGGGAGCGATATGGAGAAGTCCTGGTGGTTGGACATCTCCTGCGTAGACGGCTTCTCCCGTGGTGTGTCTATCGGCATATTGATGAGCTAGAGGTCTTCCTACAGGCCAGTGTTCCTGATTATTATTATTCGGAGTGGGCTGAAAATATCAACAATTAAATTCCCTTTGATTTTTAAGAAGAAACTGACCATGTAAAGCTGCAGAGTTTCGAATTCTGGATCTTCCAAAGTTTTTTCTGTCGTTGCTTTTCCAACCAGCAACTCCAAATATTCTGAATTCTTTTTCCCTAGCAATTTTTTTTCTTTCATCAAGTTTTCGAAATCGGAATTTTCCACGAGGACAGGAAAATCCGAAATCCCTCCGACAGCGATTTTCGAAGATCCGTCTTTTCTTTGGACTTGGACCAAGCTTACAGAAGACCCGGAGACGTCGAACTTCGCAGTTTTTATATTTTCCACAGTATCCACATCGAAGACTCCAGAAGTCAGGATTTCCTTGCTTTTGAACTTTCCGGTGATTTTCTCGAAGAAGGGTTCGTTGACTAAGGTTGTTTCAGTCTGTTTCGAAACGAAATCGAAAATCTGGAGTCTCATCCCAAAAGCCAGAGCTAACGTCGGGAAGTCGCCTGAGGCACTCAACAACGATCCCGTCCACGTCTGAAATTTAAAAAATAAAGTCATATTTTAGTAGTGATTTTAAAAAACTAATTACGCACAAATTCTCAGGGATTTCTAGAACCTCCGAATGAATTTTATGGGATGTTGTTTTTAGAAAAATCAAAAAATGAAAGCTCACCGCGTTGTTCCTCACGTGGGTCGAGGAGAACTGATCCAAGTACCAGAGAACTTCGTCGAACTTCGGGTTCTTCAAAGAATCGAAAGCTTCCCTGACATCCGTCAAAGATAAAGAGGATCCGATGAACAATTTACCCTCATTGTAGTCGGCGGATTTCGTCGTGTTACAATTTTGCAAACTTATCCATGTTTCTTTTTTCGAAATTGGAATTTTGTTTCTCAAAGATACTGTCAGTAATCCGGAGGAAACGACTTTTGCATCAGAAGGTACATTTTTGTTCTCGAGATGAGAAAGAGAGTTTGGAGCAAAAATTTCCAGATTTGGTCCTCTGAAGATCGGCAAATCTGTCGAGGAAGACCCCGAGATGATTTTCTGAAAAAATTATAGATTTTTACGAAGTACTTCTGACATAAAGTTGAATAACTTTTAAGCTTTTTAATTTCAAATTTTCGTGTTAGAAGATTTTATTGAATTTTGGAAAATTCTACTCTAGATAAAAACTTACAATAAGTTCTGGAGGAAAAATGATCTCCTGAGTCGGATCGTATTTAGGAAAATCTTTCCACTTCACGAGTCTTTCCTCGAACAAAGATCCAGATTCAGAATTTTCTCGACAACATTTCCCGTCTTTTGATCCAGAACATCCTCCACAACCACTTCCAAAGGTGGAAAACGCCTCAATGATCGGTCTGTATCCAGTACA
>VOSG01000131.1:3717-70337 GCA_009761265.1 Halicephalobus sp. NKZ332
CTGATTGATCAAACTCGTACTGTAAGGGATCTTAATTTTGATTTTGTAGATTTTAGAGCTTTCTGAGATATTCTAGAAATTTCTTTCGAGAATCCTTGAATTATAGTTTGATTGTTTCAGAATGAAGCCTATAAGATGATCGTTGCCAGTCTTGCCGATTCCAGTGTTGGTCGTCATCCTGAGTTTAAATTTTTCATTGAAAAGTTTTCCACTACTGGAACAAAGAAAGTTTCTAAGAAGGAGTTCCAAAGTGCTGATGAAATTCTGAACAATTTATCCAAAAATGGAGGTCAATTAGTAAGTGTTTTTTAAATTTCATATTAATTACAGTTCTTGATGATTTTATTTTAGACTCCACATGTTTTGAATAATCTTCTTTCTCGATTCCGACAGTTCCGACCTGGAATCGTGGATTCTGATTTGAATGATGTTGACTTCCATAAGCAAGTTCTCGAACTATTTAAAAGTGACAATTCTGCAATTCGGAATTTGATTGAGATTTTGGCTGCATCAACTATGCAATCTACAGTCAAGAAAGTTGTTTCCTGTTTGCTAAAAGATTTCGAGATGAGGTGTGTTCATGTAAATTGGTTTTTAATTTTAGTTTATTTTTAGTTTTGGTTTATTTTTAATTTAAAATTCCCTATTTTTCAGCGTTTCATCTGTCCTTGTAATTGAATTCATAGACAAATGCGTGAAAAATCAAGAAAGAAGGATAATTCCAACAGCAAATGAATCTATTATTTTAATTGATTACGTAATTGCTGACATGGCTGTTGAAAGACCTTCATCAACAACGGTTCCCCAGTTTTTGGTTGTTTTAGAAGCAGTTATGGATGAATATGGAGCGACAGCTTTTGAAAGAATTCTTCATGCTATTAGTGCAAAAATAGAAACAGCATTGACACCACCGATGGATGAACCTCATTTTGTTGTTTTGAACAACTTGATTAATGCATTAGGGGATAAGTTTTGTGGATGCCGAGAAGTCGTGGAATCTTATCAAAACGATGGAAAAATAAGGTATCAGAAAATAATCCCAAAAAGTTTACAAAAGGTAAACAAAGAAGTGTTTTTTGCAATTTCAGAAGTAAGAGAAGCAATGGAATTTCAAGATGAAAAAAGAATCAACAATGCTTATATCAATATGAAATGGCATATAGAGAATAATCCGCATGTTGTTGGTAGTCATGTACAACTTTTGACAGCGAGGATAATTCCGATTTTGGCTATGACGAAGAAGGAATATAAGGACCCTCAATTTCTACGATATTTGGAATCTACGTTGGATACTGTATTAAGTACTATAACTTATGCTGTAAAAGAACCAAGGGATCTAGATCTGTTTCTGAAGTACTTCATAGAGTTTTTCTATACGAGGATAACGGCATCTCACAGATTCAAACAAATGTTTAGTTTCTTGATCCAAATTTGTCTGAAATATGTCATGTTGAATCCCCAACCGGCGAAGAAGCTACTTAACAAAGAAGATCATGTTTCTCTTTTCAAATCTATGCAACAAGTATACTCTGACAATACTTACTTGAATTCTCTACTGAGACATCTGGGAAATCAGCAAGAATTGTAGTACTTTTGGATTTTGAAATTTCATAATACGGGGTTTTTATGTACTTTGATGAGCAGGTGTGGTGTTTGGACTTTTGTTAATAAAGTTGTTCATACTGAGAATTCTTCGAGATTTAATTTCGTCAATGGTATTTAAAAACTTTTTGTTAACAAGGTTCATACGAAGGTATTTTCCAAATTCAATTTCACCAACAATGACATTTTAAAATTTTTTACCGACAGAATTGGTTTCACTAAGAGATTTCTAAAATCTGATTTCATTGATAAATATACTGTCTTAAAGTTACATTACGAATTTTTTGTGCTTTTGGTAAACAGGTGTAAACACTTGAAGTTTATAATTAACTTCATTAATAAAAATACTTTTTAAATAATTCTATCGTCAATAAAAGTTATTTTTAAATTTCTTAATGTTTAATTTTTATTTACAAAAAACTTCAAATTACAAGATTCTTATTTACTTTGGTCAACAAACGAGAGAATAGAGACGACAAATAATAGGATCAAATTCGCAGATACAGTTTCCAAAATGAAGTTGATAAGCGACCTGGAAGGCCCTCGTTTCTTCCGGACTTGGAAGGGATTTTTGGAGATTTTCCAACATCTCGTTTCTCCTCTTGATCATCCATTGTTCGTACATTTTTTCCTTAAAAATTCGCAAAATTAACGATTTAAAAAATACAAAAAAAAATAATTAATCTTAGAGAGTAGTTATTAATCTTAAAAAGTGTGTAAAGTTACTCATTAAAAAATACAAAAATTAATCATTAAGTGTGATATTTTTAAAAATTACGGAGATCATTGTTGATGAATGTTGGAAACTTACAACTTTTCGCCTGAATTCGGGAGAATCTATTTCAGAAAGTTTCCCGAATCCAGAATTCGTTCCAGGAGCAAAAGCCAATTTTCCTGTCTTCGGAAACAAGACTCCGGTGGTCAACTGGATGAGACTGAGCCAGATCCCGAATCTCGAAAGGGAAACTGACGAAACTGGCCACATTCTAAAATATAGAATTATTTGAAATTCGTAAAAATTACGAAATTGACATTTTTCTAGAAGCATAAAATCTAAAATAATGAGGAAAAAAGTAATTAGATTTTTCTCAACAATACAAAATTATAAAGACGAGGAAATTGTAAAAACAACAAAACTGATTGTTACTTAAGATACAAAAATGGAGATTTTGAGAAAAGAATTGACCACATTCTTTACAAAGTGCAAGATTTTTTGGAAAACAAAAATCGTAATCGGATGAGGGACTTGGAAATGAAATCCAAACTAATCCTTCCTCAAAAAATTACGGTTTTCAGATGAAGAGTTGGAAAATCGGGGTTTTTCTTGAAAAATTAATTGTTCTGAAAGAGTTCTTATATTAAAAAATAATTATTTTGAAAAAAGTTAATTATTTTAAACAAGTTAATTGGATACAAAAACAGATTTTCTTAGCGCCTTATTAATTTGTATCGTTTAAACTTATTTTTGGAATGAATTTCTAGAATACGTCTCAAGTTGTTGAATTCAAAATAGAGATCAAAGGACCGATTCTCTAAAAGTTTATTTCTCACTTCTGTAATAATATAGTCAAAAATTTCATTTCCCTAAAGCTTTTGGGATTTCGTCTCGGGATTTTTGGAGGAAATTTTTCTTGGTTTTTATAAGTGTGATTATGGAGGAACGAGAAAACCGAACAGAGCTCTAGTTTGAAGCGGAAGTTTGACCAAAACATGATGACGACTAATGGACAATTGGAAAATTGGATTCAGAGGATTAAATCCAAAATAGGAAACTTTAAAAGTCGAGACTTTATTTTTGGAATAATAGGAACTGCTAGAACTTGAAGAGAACTCTTAACACGAAAACTTGAAATCCGAAATTTCGAAATATCCGGATCCCGGAAATTCATTCCAAAAAAATTTGGGGAAATTGTTCCCTCGAATTTTGAAATGAAATCATCTGGAGCATTTTGATAATTTGGCACAAAATCTGAATTTCAAAAAGGTATTAATAGAAAATCCACAATTTTCTGGAATTTCTGAAACAAACATCTACAAAATTAAATTCCAAAGGTGCTCGGCAAATCCAGGAAACTAGTCTCGAGACAGTTTATTAGAAAACTCTTTTCTCATTTTTATAATAGTATGATTATTTCTTTAGTGAAAGATTTCAAAGAAGTATCCGGATTCACATGGTCTTTTAGAATGAAATAAAGTGACATCAATAATCTGCAACGTCTTTGCAGCAATCTAGCTAGATTGTCCTAGAGAGTCTGGACTCAATTATGTTTTTAAAAATCTTTATAAAAAAGCTTAAAAAATATATTTTTTAAAAATCCATAAAAACCGTAAAAATATTTTTCTAAACAAATCTTTATGAAGCGTTTTAAAAGTATGTCCTTATAAAAAGAACTCGAATTTTGGATTTTGTGGAGCAAATGGTATTAAAAGAGCAGGTGGACATTGAAATTGAGGTCTGTAGAATTCATTAATATGTAACCTTAAAATCTGAAAACCATATTTCGAAACTAAAAAGTTCCTTAAATAACTAGCTTTGAATTTAAACACTACAAGATTGATAAATATCCTCTTTATTAGAGCTTTAAAAATAATATCCTACAGATTACAAAATGAACGTGCATACTTTTAAAACAAACATTTCACAAACGATGAAATTAGCAAACGTCATTTTTGCTAGAGTGAATTTTAAAACTAATTCTAAAATTATAAAGTTAATAAATGTCCTTTTTCTGGAACCTTGTCCTTTTAAAGATGCGCATCGACGAGTTTTTCCAGGTCCCTAGCTGCCTCCGCGAAACTACGGATGCCTTCGGCGAGTTTCTCCGTTGCCATCGCGTCTTCATTCATCTCGAAACGGAAGACTTCCTCAGTCACCTGGATTTCCTTCAAGTCCGATTGCTTAGCTAAAATTATTATTACTACTTAATAATTATCAAAACTCAAAAAACCTTTTTCAGTTGTCAGGAGAGGTTCAACTGATTCATTTTCTTTCGAAAGTTCTCCAAGAAGTTTCGGACTGATTGTCAACAAATCACATCCGACGAGTCCTTTGATTTCCTCCGTGTTTCTGAACGATGCCGCCATCACTTCCGTCTTGTGGTTAAACTTTTTATAATAATTATAAATTTTACGAACAGACAAGACTCCAGGATCGTCATCTCTCGTGTAATCTCCTTTTCCAGTTTTCGCCTTATACCAATCCATTATTCTTCCAACAAACGGTGAAATCAAGGTGACGTTCCCTTGGGCACAAGCTATGGCTTGATGGAAACTGAAAAGAAGAGTCATGTTGCAGTGGATTCCATGATTCTCCTCTAGTTCTTTCGCGGCTTGGACACCTTCCCAAGTGGAGGCCAACTTAATCAGGATTCTTTCTTTTGGGATCCCCTCTTCTTCGTACAGTTTAATCAAAGACAAAGCCTTATCGATGGATTTCTGGGTCGAAAAAGACAATCTGGCGTCGACTTCTGTCGAAACTCTTCCAGGAATGATGCTCAAGATTTCCTTTCCAAACAAAACGAAGAGTTTGTCGATTGCCAAAGAACGAACTTCCTCTCGAGATTTCCCAGAAGCCTTGTTTTTCGCATATTCAACAGCCTTTTCAATCAAGGGCTTATACGCATCGACTTTGGAAGCGGCCAAGATCAAAGAAGGATTCGTGGTCGCATCGGTCGGCTGATATTCCTTTAAGGCTGAAAACCCCAATTTCTCAAAACTATAATTGCAAATATTTCAGATCAACTTCACGAAGGTCAATGATGTGAATTTTGTAGAGAATTATTATTAAATATAACACTACGTAAATCTAGTTTGATTCTCTAGTTTAAAAACTCACATTGGAATTCTCCAGTATCAGCGACGACGACGGAATGTTTCTTGAGTTGCTCGAGAACGGACATCTTATTCCTGAAAAATCACTCATGAAAAATAAAAAAAATAAAATGACTAACAATCAAAACCACGAGAAAATCGAACCACCGAAAGTCTCCCGATTGATCATAACAAAGAACATTCGAGAAAACTACAATCAATCGATAAAATCCGAAGATAATCTAATTACATCATTGTAAAAAATTAAAAACAAAATTATCACGAAATGATCTCGACACGAATTCTGAGAAATCCCTAAAACTTGATCTTGGATTTCGGTTTCTAGGATTTCTGTTGAAATCTAGGGGCTTGATCACTAGTATAAAAGAAAAGAGGATATTATTGAAGATGCCTAGATATTCTTAAATATGAAGCTACAAAGAACAAATACAGAGCATGGATGAAAAAATAACTCCGTCATCATTTTTGGTTGAAAATTTCCACCGGTGTTCGAATGAGATTTTTTCAAAGTCAAATTGCAAACAAAATAGACTAGAACCTCGTCAAATCGGATTCCAACCAAGGTGGGAAGAAGGATGGGAAAAAATAAGGTAGATTGCGCAAGAAAGAACCGAAGAAAACCAAGGATCATCGAGGGAAACATCAGGAAAATATTTCAAAAGAGCCGACATTTGAAGAAAACAAAAACGTTTTTCTCTTTTCGCCAAAGAGTTCCAGGAATTCAAATTCGATGGCTTTTTCGCAATCAAACTCTCATTTCTCACTTTTATTTTTTACTTTTTATTTATTTCAAATGGATTTAATATCTTTAAATCATTTTTGGTAAAAAAGGTTTAGATTTATTCTCATTTCGTCGAAATAAACTGTATCTCATATTTTACAATAAATAAAGAAAAAGGATTCTAATACAAACTTGGCATTTAGTTTACACTCTTAGATCACTTTTGGTGATACGAGAATAGATATTTTCTTTTTTCTAACTGAAGTATCCCGAAAAAATAAACAAAATAAAACACTTGTGTCCATGTCGCGCGCAACATGCGGAAGACAGCAGAAAAAAACTAAGATTTTTTCAATTTTCCGCCTCTCCTTCGGAATTTATTCCTACTGATCATGTTTGCCATCAAAAATTTCACAATAACGGATCTGGAGAGGATCAACACGATGTAAGATCTTGAAATTGTGATTCGATATATGAAGTTCTTCTTTCAGCAACTTGGATCCGTACACCGAGACTTATGGACTCCATTTCTACGTCCAGTACATGGGAGGGAAACTGCCATATGTGTTTTACAAAGCCGAGGATCCTCATGGAAGACTAGCTGGATACCGTATGTTTCATTTTTATATGTTATTTCAATGTAGACTTCATAGTAAACTTTTATAGTTTTAATATGAAGGTTATCTTAATTTCAACCTTTATATAGGACTTTAGTATGAACTTTATGATGAGTTTCTATATGAAATTCTAATAATAATTAGGATGAATTTCCGTATAGTATTCTAATATGGACTTTGTAGTGATGGGAAAGATCGAAGGAGAAGGAGAAAATTACCACGGACATATCACTGCCGTGACTGTTGCCGTCGATTTCCGGCGTCAAGGTGTTGCAAAGATGCTGATGAACAAGTTCGAGCAAATCTGTCTTGAAAACGATTGCTACTTCATCGACCTCTACGTCCGAGTGAGCAACAAGGTGGCTGTCGAGATGTACACCAAGATGGGATATGTTGTCTATCAGCAAATCATCGAATATTATTCCGGCGATGATGCAGAAGATGCATATGGTTTGTGTTTTTTATTTAATATTTATTTTTATGTTTAATATTAATTTCGTTTTTACAGATATGCACAAGGCACTTCCTCGAGACGTCGAGCGGAAGTCGATGATCCCGAAGCCGAGACCTGTGACATGTGCCGAGGCTTTCGGTAATAACGAGCAGTAGTTTTTCCCTCCTCATTATCTACGGGTAACAAGATCAGATTGTTTTCTCTTTTGTTATATTAATTGTTGACATGGTTACCGGTCAACTAAATTGGGTTTATAAAATCTATCAATTTTTGATTATGTTGATCAAAAGAGAAAAAATTGTGAGAGAAGAAGTTAATATATCAATTCCGTAGAAAGAGAAGAAATTCAGTTTTTGGGCAGCTTTCAAGGCGAAATGATCCCGAGCAGCAACCGCCAACCGAAGTCGATGACGCAGAATTTCGTGAGGATTCTCGAACGGTCGATCATTCAACATCGAAGCTAGTTTTTTGGCATTTTTGGAATATCTAGAAAATTTTAAATAATTTAAAGAAAAGTTGTTTCAAAAGAACTTACTTTTCGTCATTAAGGAGAATTTTCATTTTCTCTTCTACGATCTCTGGAGTTAAATTGAGTTTGTCCAACTCCTCGGAAATCCCAAATCTCTTCGCTCTTTTGGCGTTGATGAACTGGTCGGCGAACAACGGCATCAGAACTATGGGAATCCCCGATTGGGCAGCCTCCAAGAAACTGTTGTAACCACCATGAGCAATCAGCAGCTTCGTTTTCGGATGTTCTGAAAGCAGTATTTTTGGAAAAATAGATTCTTATAGAATATTTTTTAAAACTGACTCATGAGGTCCTTCTGGGGAAGCCACTTCAACAAGTTGATGTTGGAGTACTTGTCGACCTCAGGAACTTCCATCTCCATCCTCCACAGAATCTGGTACTCTGGGAATTTCCCGAAAGCCTCGACGAAACTGCGGAGCATCTGAGGAGGCATATTAGTGGTGTTCGATACAGTACCCAAAGAGAAAATGATGATTCCTTTTTCTGCTCTGTTTATAATTTCGTTTATCTCATTTGGAAAAACGAGTTCAGATCTAGAAGATTTTTTTCCCACTTCTCCCATGAAGGTTATCCCTAGTGGAAGAGGTCGAGGAAAATCCAGGAATCTGTCTCCGTTCACGAAAAGGATTCTGACATTTTGTGACAATTCCCAGAGATCTGGAGCATCGTGGGATGGACGGTATTCTGAAAGTAGTTACAATAATCTCAGGAAATATTTACAGTAATCCTAGAGAAAATATCCAAAAAGTATAGTCATTTTAAAGGAGAATAATTTTTACCTTTTTTATACATATTGTTTTCATCGTAAAGAAGGTTTTGGGGAAGATTGACAAAGTCCAAAGTTGAAAGATGCCAGGCGACGTTGAGGAATCTCCCGAAGAAGTCCATCTCGTCTCCGGAAGACCCCAAAGGATGAGGAACAAAACTCGGGAAAGTTCTCAATCCAATTTGTACGGAGGTGAAATCATAGACAGAGGTTCCGTGAGTGATCCAAACGACTTTTTTGATTCCGACTTTTTCTGAGATTGCCAGAGGACAAAGGTCGTGAAAATGTCCGATTGCGAGATCAAAATTTTCATTTTTGAAATAATTTGTGATTTCTGGATCGACTTTGAGCATCTGATGACAGGACTCGATTCTCATGTCCTTGAACTCTTGGCCCGTCCACCAGAGGTCATATGCAGATCCCTTGTTGAACATCATTGTTTGGAAAATCTAAACTTATTTAGAAAAATTAATGAGGAAATCGGTAATTTAAAAATAAAACATTTGTGGTAAGACCAAATCACTTTATTTTTTTAATTGTCTCATAACGAAAACCTACAGAAAGACCTTCTGCTTTCATCTTATCGCTGAAGTGGATGGGGACTCTGTGTTCGGTGACATTTTTCGGGATTGAGAGATCTCCTGCAATGACCATATTCATCTCCATCTGAGTCCACATTCGAACGTTGTGTCCCAGTTTTGTCAACGTCTCGGCTAGACGGTAGTTGAACAAAACATGGCTATTTGTAAATCCAGGGACTATTTGTAATATTTTCAAACTCAGAGAATACTGTAGTAATACGGCAAAAATAATTAACTTCATTTTCTGATTCTAAAAAACAGAACTATTGATTGTCTGGGACCTATGAGGAATTGATCAACAGTCTCTGTTGACAATGATCTCCGGCACGTCCTTGTCTCCGATGACCCATGGTTAAACCGGTCTCTACTCCCTCTCAACCAAAGAACACCAATTTTTCATTAAATGTTCGAACTAGAAATAGTCGAATGTTCATCGGATGTTCCGAAATTCATACTTTTTTGCTCATACAACTAATTTGCCATTAAAAGTTCGGGATAAAACAATTGAATTTCCGTCCAAGAATTTGGAATCCATGTGTACGTAGTCAACACACAATAAAACTAATATGCGATAAATTTCATTTTTTTGATAATGTTAGATCTATTTATGTCTTGTGGCCCAACTTCCCGCCCTTAGGCAATGGGCTCGACGAAGTTCCGGGATCCCAGAAAACAGTCTTCCAAAGAGGAATCTGATTTCACTAATTTTTCCTCCATCCAAAGTAAGTTAAACATTTGGAAGACTTTTAGATTTAAAAAAAAGAATGTAGAAGATTATAAAAATTTAAATCTTTAAAGTAATAGAATTTTGAATTTTTAAAAACTACGAAATTTAGAAAATCCTCTTTAAAATTCTGATTGCAGTAATATGGATTTATTAATTTTAAAATTTGTTTCCTAACTATATGTTATAATTTCGTATTTGCTGATTTTTAAAATAAAAATAAAACCAGATTTCAAAATAAAAATAAACAAAATTTGGACACTTTTTTCCGGAAAATAAGCTGAAAATTTTTTTCTTATTTTTGTCTGGGCCGTGGTCGATGAAAATCCAATTCTGAAAGAAGACGAAAGTGATTAGTCCGACAAAAGTCTAAATTGAAGTCCACAACTGACCCCCATTAAAATTGGAAAATCGAAAAAGTCTAAAAATCTCTAAAAAAGTTCTTTTAATTTTAAAAAAGTAGGAAAACCTGCTAAATATATGGAAATAAAAAAGTTAAATAATGTTTGAAATTTCTGAATCTTAGAACTCTGAAATATTCGTAGGTTTTAAGATCAGGGAATCTTTAAACCAGGAAACTGATTTAAAATATAAACATAAATGTTTGTTCACAACTTGCCCCTGGCATTTTTACTTTCTAATGCCAAAATTGAAACTTTACGTTTTGAACGACCTTCTGAGAAATTGAGGAACTTTATTTTTACAAACTGAGACAACTCTGAAAGGAATTAACTTTAATTCGAGTTATTTTTATCTTGTAGGATATGTATTCGAAGTTTTGTAGTTTTGGCTGAATATTTTCCTGAAAGTTTAGAAAAAGAATTCTGTATACTAAATTTTTTTAAAAATGAAGTCCTTGTTAGATGGCGAGAAAAGTAACTTCAGTCGGAGTTGTTTTTTTGAAAAGACGTTGTAGTTCGTTTTTCAGCTTATCGGATATCTATTCAGAACCCGAGTTAATTTTACTCGAACTTTTTTTGGAACGGAAAAGTCGTATGAGTATGAAAATAAAATAGAGATTAAAATGGAAGTTAAAATTATCTTTATTAAAGTTACTTTCTAATTATTCAAGAGTAATCTTTAGTATACTTCCTTGTAGAAAATTTGTTTACTGATATTTTAAGCTTCTTCCGTGTGGGAGCCATTGAAATTTCCTCCAAAATAAACCTTCTAATAGAAATTAATCCTACTATGGATGATACTTAATTTGTTCTTTAATAATGAACTTGTTTATTGATCCTCTAATTTCCTGTCTACTCCGGAACGTCACTCATCCTTCGAGCTGTCTGTTTCCCGAGTATCTTGAAATTCGAACGTTTCAATTTCAAAAAGCATTTTTACTAAAAAAATTTTATTTTAATATTTAGGAAACTTTTTTCTCGATGTTGAGTCAAAGAATGCCCCGAAATCTAAAGAAATTAATTCAATTTAAAAAACATTTATTTAATTTAAAAAGTTAAAAACCACGAATTTGATTTTGAACTTTAAAATAAGTTATTTGGTTTTTTAAGTTGGAAAAAATTGATTTGCTTCTTGGAATCCAAAAATATTTGTTTAATTTTAGGTTTTGGATTAAGTTTGCTGATGTTTGAAATTCCAAGATAAGACAAAATCAAATCCTTTTCATTTTAAAGACCTTTTTTATAGAACCCCAAACAGATCTCAGAGCGGAAAATTTGCTGAAATTTATTTCCAGCATAAATTTTTTATCGAATCATTGAAGATTATGTATATCCTTTCGATTACAGAATGACATTGCTAACGACAACGCCCCTGATCCCAGGTAACGAGCCCTACTGGGTTTGGATCGCTTCCACTTGCGAGTACTTTTATCCAGTTCTGGCTATTTGCGGATTATTTTTGAATTTCCTAAGTTTGCTGATTCTCACTTCTAAGTCAATGAGAGGACGGTAAGTTTTTTATTTTCAATATATCTAAGAATTGAGACTCATAAATTTTTTAGAACGAATATATTACTGGCTTTCATAGCAATTTTCGACATCTTTTTTCTTTGTCTACTTTCCTTGAACATCATTGTCAGATTCCCGGTCTTCGTCAGAAGGAAAAACTGTCCTTTCGAAAAATCCAGATGCGTGACTTGGCTTTACGACGTATACGTGAAATACAAATCCCAATTGACTACAATGATAAACTTCTGTTCAACAACAAGCAACTGGTTGGTGGTGGTTGTTTGTTTCGAAAGATATCTTGTGATAAAAAACCCCCTGAAACCCCACTTCGAATCCAAGTGGATTTTCCCTGGAATTATCTTTACAATCGTCGTCGTCAGTTTGGGACTTACTGGACTTCATAATTTTGTCTACAAGATCAAAACCGGAAACAGTACTATTGGGAATACGACTGGATTGAATGTAAGTAAATTATATTTTTCCAAAAATTAAAACTATCTCGAAACAAATATTTAGAACAATTTTATATTTTTAATTCAGAAGAATTATAGTTTCAAATTAAGAAACAAGATCATCTTTCAGAACGGGATCCATTCTATGCAACCGTCCCCAAACTCCCTCTTCGTCCAAGTAGCGGCCACTGTCGGGATTTGTTTCCAGGTTGTCGTGCCGATTTTTTTCCTTGTTATCACCAACGCTTTACTACTTTACTATCTAAAGACCAGAAACAAATTTTTCCAAATTCAAAAATGGAATCCGAGCAAAAACAGTTATGATTCTTCCGATTCAAAAAACTCCAAAGATCATCGCTGTTCCAGAATTTGGAGTCGTCGCTATATCATCAACGAAAGAAAAATAACAATTACAGTATCTCTTATTGTTTCATGTTTCATCATAACCAATCTACCTTCCGCTTTCGTTTTTTTCTGGATTTATACAATCAAGAGTGGAAATTTCTATAGAAAAAAAATGGATTACGCTCTTGTAGTCTCCTCTATTACTGTAGTAGTCATAGGAAAAATCGCAAATTTTTTCTTTTTCTATCATTCCAGTGCATATTTTCGGAGACAATTGAAAAAACAATTTCTAGATCCATTTAAATTTATATTTAAATCAAAAAATCAAAACTCAGTCCCTTTGGTACACCATCGAATCCACTATGCAAAGTCTTGAAAAAAACAATTTTGGAACTTTTATTAAAAAACTAAAATCGTTTAAAAACAACTTTCAAAATTGTTAATAACTTTATAAGTCCGGGTTGATTTCATTTACATAAATAAAAAGTATTACCATATGCCCGTTTCAATCTGAATTCGAGGTTTCCGTGTCGTCCAATTTAACAGGATCCGTTGGACTTACTCGATGAACCGCAACACTAATCTGCTTATTTCTGCCAATAACAACTCTTGAATTTGGCGATTGAAGAGTGATAACAGGAGCAGGGAACTCCGGATCAATCTGAGACGCAATCTGGACCAATTGAGAAGCAATCGCCGCAGAGGTTTCTGTCAAAGTCCCTTCATGATAAATAGCATTGCCCTGGTCGTCAGTGCACAAAACTCCCTTCACATCTTCGTGTTTCGTCATTCTATAAATATACCAGAATAAAACAAATTAAGAAGATTAAAAACTCACAATTCTTTTGCACTACTTTGAAAAGCCCCTTCCATCAAGGAAGGATCGCTCGCTGTACTCATAATCTCTAAAGTTCTTTTTCAACACAAAATCCATATTTAAAAATATTCAATGGAAATTAACCCATATCTCTCTCAAAGAATATTCCAACTAATTTTTTAAGCAATAATCTCTAAATTTAAATTCTTACACAGATGAAAACCATCAAGAAATACAATACCCGCCGTCCTCAAGGCTCCATTGGTTCACCGATTCCTCTTTCGTGCTTGCAATATTCTACATATTCGTCAAAGCGAACAGGCCAAGCCCCACCTTCAACATCGTAATTCGAAAAATCTTCCTTAACTGTTTGTAAAAACTCATAAAACAACTGCCATTCATCTTTCGTAATGCCTTTGCTGTCTCTTTGAATAAACTTGATGAAATGCTCAACACGAGGATTATTCCCAAAAATAATTCTCCAATATGCAACAGCCAAATCTTGAGATAAACCACGACTTGCAAGGGGTTTAGCATACCCAAATGTGAAATTGTAGAACTTTCTAAAGTTAGCCACGTCTCGAATCTGGTCATCTGTATGTGATATCCAATTTTTTAATTTCTCCAAAGTGTCGCATCTGAAACAAAAATCGTCATCCTCACATCCAATAAAAGTACCCTAAACTTGGAAAACCTCATCAAACATACCGAATTTGATTCATTCCCGTGACCCATTCTTCACGTGAAAATTCACATTGAATTTTAGCGTTCAGTTTCCATGCAAAAACCAAAACAGCTCTCGAAGACGGGTCAATATTTATATCTTCTAAAAGTTTAAGAACACCATGCGGTCCAATTCTTCCAGGCAAATTATCATTAGGATTATCTGCATATTTTCCAAACAATGCTTCAACACCAGGATTATTTACTGTCGCCATCACTTGAGGTTCAGAAAAATATTGATCCGCTGCTCTCTCGACTTCCCACCCAGATTTCTGTAGAAGAACTACTGCTGTCGATTCGGGAGCATTGGTAAATTGTATAAGTTGTCTTACCTTAAATCCCCTTGTTTAACAAAATCTATATACGCAACGCATGCAGTTCATGCACATGTATAAAGTACACACAATACATGCATTATATACTACGCATAATACGGGTATATATATATAATACACGTAATACATGTATTCTGTGTATTTTGTACACGTATACATGCATCTACACTAATATTCATATATCAAACATATAAAACAAACCTTCTCGCGTTGTGGCCTCGACAAGTTATTCATGTCCAATCTGCCAACTTCGCAGTTCGAAACCTTCGCCCGTTTTGCAGCGCTCGCCACTGTGAACGATTCTTAGCCAAATAATGGCTACTCTAAAAAAGTTACAAGTTAACTTAAAGAACGTGATTATATTACAAAAGACAAAGAATACAGCTATTGGCAATCTTGACGCTTCACCAATTTTCAATATATCATCAAAGATATTCCCATCGAAAACAAATCGATTTTCTTCCTCAAACAAAACACCAATTCTTATATATATAAGCAATTTAAAAACAACATCAACGGGCAAGTCCACAAGTCTGGAAAAACTCCGGATAATCTTCAATATCGTTAGGAATCAACTGTTTCTTGTTGTTACAACCAGGAGTCGGACATTGACAAAGATACCTTCTTTGCTTATTTTCATTGATAAAGTCGATAATGGAATCTTTTTGGTAGACATGGTTACAAATTTTATTTCTAACAGGTTCTGTTATGCGTTGTTTCGTAATGGGATCCTTCATTCTAACCACTTGTTCCTCTTCAACAATATCCTCCTCATCGTCCTCTCCAGCTTCAGCATTTTTATTTTCAATCACAGCACGGACTCTATTAAATTCTTGCTTAAATGTTCTTCTTTTAGATTTTTCTTCTTTTTTCAGACTAAAAAACCAATGCTTTAAGTTCAAACTTAACCAAGAAACTCACATATCGTCCATAATACTCGTAAAGGGATTTTCGATACTCGACAAATCTCCATTTTCATCAGCATCTTTGAGTTTACTATCAACTTCATTTCTAAATTTCGTTAAAGCAGCTCCTTTATTCGCACATTCCTTCGCAAGTTGCTCCAATTCATCGATATCTTTCAACAATCTTCCTCTTATTTCCTCGTTATCAATAGGGTTTTTTTTCAAACCCTTTTCGATCGTGTCCAATGTCGTCAAAATAATGTCATTAAGAAATGACGGATTATTTTCTGAATTCATCCTAAAAATCATATTTCAATTTCTACAAAAATTAATACAAATAATAAAAATAATCAACGGTTTCACAACCTTTAAAACAAAATTTTAGAAAATACAAAATGTCTTTATTTCGAAATTATCCTAATTCCTCAACTTCATTTATCATTTCGAAGCTTGATAGATAATCAAATCCTGAAAAGCAGAAAATTAAACAAAATAATTGAACTATAAAAACTCACTTTCAACGGCATCAGCTTATCCACCGTATGAAGTCCTACTGATCTCAAGAAAACCAGTGGACCGAAATTATTCCTATACAGTCTATTCAACCAATCAATTGATACCATTACTGGTGTATTGTGTCTTTGGCTTTCTGTATCGTAATCAGCAAGATAAGACAACGATCCAACATCTCCTCCTTCATTTGCCGCAATATCCAACTGTTTTGTCAACAGTCTAACATCACTCCAACCCAGATTTACTCCTTGTCCAGCCAACGGATGGACTCTATGGGCAGCATCTCTGGAAAATCCACATTACTATTATTCTAAAAATGGTTTTTAATCAAAAACTCACCCAATCAAAGCTGCTCTAGACTTAACGTAATCCTTAGCTACTCCAAATCCGAGAGGAAAAGCCGCTCGATTATCTTTTTGAAAACCAACAATCATCGGTGGTTGGAAGTTAATTTTGTTCATATTTCTATTTCCAAAAATAGGAAGAACTTCACCGAATTTATCTAACATAAAAAGCGTCTTGTTTGTCATCGAATTTTGCAGCGAATTCGTATGCTAAAAAATTTCTCTAAACAACATAATAACTATTTAGAACTTACCAAATAGTGATTCAATTCATCTATGAATTCACTTTCCTTTAAACTCATCAATCTTTTACAATCAATCGTAGAAGTCGTCCAAACAAGTGAGCTCATCTCATCCGTCAACGGCAACAAAGCTATCGGTCCAAACGGAGTAAATCTTTGCCAAGCAACAGAATTGTTTCCATGAGGAGAAATATTCAAAGTTCCCACAATTCCCATCTGATCGTATTCCCAACTTGTATATTCCACATCCATCGCTCTTCTAACACTGCTTTTAAAACCATCAGCTCCAATCAACAACGTCGTTTCAAATTCCGATCCATCTCCCAGTTTAACCTTCGATAAGTCTCCCAAAGAAGGCGGAACTTGACAAAATTCAACTTTTGTTCCAGACTTAACAGTAACATTCTCTTGTGACAACATCTTATCATAAAGAGCCGCAACAATAGCATCATTTTCAATAATGTAGGCAATTTCTAAGTGGCTTTCCAGTTGTTCAAATCTAATGCTTGCTTCGGAGCAACTATCCAGAACCTAAACAAATATATAAACATACAGATATACGTATATCAATACAACTCACATAAAGATCCGTAACTTTCTTCACTCTATAGTTCTCCAATCTTTCCCAGATTCCAAAATCCTTGAACATCTTAACAGCTGCCGGACCAACAGCAAAAACCCTATTACTGTGAAGTGGCGGTGGAGGTCCCAAAGATTTAGGAGTACCCGATTCTAGTACCAAAACCTTATGGGAGTTCAATGAAGGAGTGTTCCCAATGGCACATGCCATAGCATTTCCTACCAATCCTCCTCCAACGATTATAACATCGTAGAAATTCTTTGATTTCTCCCCGGTTAATGTAGAAAATGAACGAGAAAAATTCACTGGCAATTTTCTGAGCATCCTGAACCAAGGAATTTAAAAGACAATAAATAAAAATAAAAATAAATATTCGCCTTTTACGACTATATTTAGAATTCTTCCAATAAGTTAAACTTTATATAAAAATCAACAAAATTTAAAAAAGTCCTGAAGAAGGTGCTTCGAACAAAGAATTGACTAGAGCTCTAGATCGTAGATCACTCTGAAATAAATCATCATTTTCTCCATAAAGAATACTTTTTCCAATAAAAACTTACTACTCTGATTGGTTCGACCACACTGTGGACTAGACATTTCCCCACAACACTGACAGCAGAATCCAGATCCAATCCAAGGCCAACAGAAACATAAAGCAAGTTTGACTTACTCGAAGTCTTCATCACAGCAACTATATCCTTCACTTTCTTCAATATATCAATTTTCAAAACTGAGCCTTTTCCACTTTCCGAAAATTCATTGATTTTTCTCTCCAAAGAATTTATCTCAGTTTCAGAAAATCCAAATTTCTTTAGTGGACCGATGGTTAGATTTTTTGCAACTCCAATCGTAGGTAATCCTGTCTTATATCCAACATGACAAGCTAATCCACCAAATCTCGAATGAAACCTTCCATTACCATCAACGATCAAAACATCTACAGGATGTTTATCCTTGTGTTTATTTATTAATTCGCAAATTGGATCAGCCTCTCGAGCAGCCAAATACTCAGGAATATATTCTGTATCCAATTTCACTATTTCATCTGCTGTGTATACAACCTATAAAAATAAGATTTACAAAATCTTCTAGTTATTCTTACCTTTAAGTTATCCAATCGAAGAACACTGTAACTAATAACAGCTAAATCCGGCTTCAAAGTAAACGTCGAAATATCAACTCCACCTACATATCTATAATTACTGTAATCCACTTTCTTATCCATTTCTTCCACCATCTGATCAACGATTCTTCTTTCATCTCTATGACAACGGTATTTGATATACATTGTTTTGAACCTTTGGAAAAACAAGATCCAAAAAAATTGGAGAAAAGAAGTCACAACACCGATTGCACAGAAAATCGACGTCATCATCAGCGGCAAAAACTCCATCTTATCTTTGAATAAGAGTTTGTGAATGAAAATCTTGTATAACTCAATAATACTGGCTGTGACAAGAAATACCATATTAGTTTTCGAAAATATCTTTCCAATCTTCAATTGATAGCTAAAATTGACCACAGAAATTAGTCCAAATAACGTTCCCATTGTCAACAAATATTTCACAATGTCTTCTAAAGGAGTAAAGATCAACGGGAATTGAGTCATTGGAGTTATAATAGACAGCAAGACAAAAACATCCAAGTACTTCAAATCCTGAAAATACAACTTTGGAGAAATCTCTTTTCTTTAAAACCTACATCGAAAGCCAAGAGAGTAACAGGTACCAAAACCATGACTAGAGCCTTTTCATGAACATGCCAACCAAACAAGAAAAACGAATATGAGCTGATCGTCATTGCTAATAGTAATCCTTGTCTTTTCGTTGCTGATCTAATAAATAATATCGGAATTAAAAACAAAATAATTAATCCAAAAGTAATTATAGGCTTCATATCAGGAAGAACGACATGACCAAACTCCTCCACAATTCCAGAAATATATCCCGGCTGATTGTCAAATGAGCATTTCAAAATCCCTGATTTCGAACATAACTTTTTCAACCCCAGAAGAGGAATAATTTTAAAGAGTACATAGTCAGCAAAATTATATAAAGCCCAAAAGTTCGGAGCCCAATAGGAATGTGTTAATCCACGCTTGAATGGAAACAGTCTCGTTAAAATCTGCTGAACTCCGTCTATTCCTCCTACAAAAAGTATATATATTTCTAAAAATAAAAACAGAAACTTACCCATAAAGTAAAAAGGTCCGAATGACAACAATACCGGGAAAACTACTGCAGAACCTAGTCCAATAACTCGTTTAAAAATTCCCATATTAATAGGCAATAAATATTCATAAATAAAGAAAATCACGAAGGCTGGAACGTAATAGAGGTAAATATGCTTGAAGTTCAACAACACAGCGAATAAGAAAGCTCCGAGGAGAAACCGGCCTTTAAGTATAAAAGAAATACTGAACAGCAAGACCCCGTTGAGCATGGAGTTATATTGGAAGTGGATATTGTCAAGGATAATAAGGCTCGGATTGAAGGCAAGGACACAAAAAAGAGCGAATTTGATCCTCAAAAGCAAATTTTGATTCAAACCAATTTGGAAATTGATTAACGATTCCGATACGACCGCAGAAGCAGCAATCTGAAGAGTTTTTGAAATTTCGTTGATAAAGAAAATCACTCACATATATCAGGTCTACGAGAATGACGGAAAATCTTTGAAATATCAAAACAGAATCATTCATCAAAGGTTCTGATTGAATAGTTAACATACTTCTGTCGACAACTCCAGCAAAAAAAGCCAATCCCTTCTCGAAATAGGCAAAGAAGGGAGGATAATCCAAAGTCCATTGGGAAACATTATTGAAGTACCATTTCTTCATAGGGACATTCGCCGTTATCGCCATCCAATTTCTATGAACTTCAAAGTCAGTCGAAGTATAACATCGAAATAAAAGTGATTTGATCACTATCAGAAATCCAGAAATCAACCAGAAAATTCGAAAGTCCCATATCTTATGTTCAATTATTTTTAACCCATGTTTCGATGATGTTCTTCTTTGATTTTTTTCCTCTTCTTTATTACTCTTCCTGTTCCTGAGTTCGGTAGTCATCTAAAATTTCAAATAACAAGAAGATAAAAGAGGAAAGTAAGACGGATCTAAACCTCGGACATCGAATAATGATTTTAAAAAACATTTATAAACGAAATTAACCTAAAGAATCAAAATCCATATAAGTTTCCTTTTCAAAACGAGTATCCGGAAGATAAATTAGATAACTTTAAGAAGGAAATCTAAACAAAAAAACAAAAAGCAATTCATGTAAGTATGAAAACATTGGAACCGACCTTGTTCCATAATCGCGTTGGGATCCGATTAGGGGAAATTGCGATTAAAGAAGTACTATTCAGACTGTTCCCGTGCTTCCTCACTATAACTAGAGCGAGGACCGATGGACCGTCGGTTTCCGACTCCTTGGAATCGGCGTCTCCTTCGAAATTCGGCATTCTTGGTTTTTTTCTTCTCTTTTATGAGCATCGGCTTCTTCGACAATAGGAAAAGTGCTTCGTCGTAGAGACTCTTGATCATTTTCATCTTTTTTTGCTTCGTTAATCTCATTTTTATATTTCTTTGCTGGAGTACCATTCTCAGCAACAGGAATTTGAGTAGACTCAGAATCCAGAAAAGACTTCTTCTCGACTCTAGGAACTGTATTGCAACAACTGGGTTGATCGATGTCGTAATTGAAAGAAAAAGGGTAACGAGAACCATAATTTCCATTTGATGTCAGTTCATTCTTGTTCTGCTGAATAGTGCCGTTACCGTGTAAAAAAGCATTCGGAGTTTCTTGTGCTATCAAAAAGGAAGAACCACTCATGTTCATGAATCCGTTTCCAGCAAGGAGCATCCTGGTGGTGTTCATCCGGGACTGGTTGAGGGTCTCGCTCTGTTGCAACAACGTCTTGTTTTCCGATTCCAGTCTCTCTTTTTCCCTAAAAGAGTTTTATAAACACAGATATGGATTCGTATACACAAATATGCACGACTATTTATATACACACATGTACTCATATAGCACACAGATCTATATAAATGTACGTGTAGATATGCACGTATCTTTGTTAGACTAACCTCTGGAGTTGCATAATGAGTTTACGAGCATTCGAGTCCTTCGCGGCATTCCTCGACAGTTCACGGATCCTGGTTCTCTTGTAGTTGATGAGTCTGCTTACGTTCTTCATCTGGAATTCCACCGCTTTCTTGACCGATCTACATATATTCTCACATTCTGATCCAATATTTTGAAAATATTTCCTAGCCTAAAATTCACCCGAAGTTCCTTATATAAAGAAACTACTCACACTTTCATCCATTTTATCTGTGATTTCAGTCACTTTTGTCGTCTCTCTTTTACATTTAATACATCTCGGAGACAATAACTCTAAAACAATTCAAATACGTATATAAATAAATAAAAGTAAACTCACTTCTTCCTACACACTTAGCACAAGCAATATGCCCACAATTTGCGAAAAAAAATTTACATCCACTAGGATACGGTAGTCTTGTACAAATATTACAATGTAGCCACGGACAGTCCATAAGAAACCCAAAAATCAAAACTGATAAAATTCAAAGATCTTAAAGAAATCAACTGATTTCATTTCCAAGAATTTCAAAACTTTCGCTCCGAGATTCAACTACATTTCAAATCCACTTTCCTCCTTGTCGACAATTTCCTCCAATTATGAGGTTTATAATTAGAATACCACAAATCATAACATTGGTGACAAGTATGACTCAATAATAACAACCACAATCATTAAGAAACCGAAAAACCACATGCTTTGCACGGCATTCTATTTGGCTGGTTCTTCAACACGGGGAGGATCTACATCCATCGCTTCGGTATTTGCCGGAACTTCTTCGATTTTCACCTGATGAATGACAGATGCATTGTAAGCTTCCTGAAGATCAGCATGCTTCTTCGAGTAATCATCAACGCTCAATTCACTGTCATCTTCATAAAGAAACTCATCAATATTATTCATCAATGATTGGAAACTTTCCATTTTTTCCGGAATAAAAAGTCCCGGATTCATTTCCATTTTATCACGGATTTCGTAAAAGTACGATTCCAATGAGTTCTTTGCTTCAGCCTTTATGTTAGCCTGTTCGTCGTCATGACGCATTTTCCGTTCAGCATCAATATAGATCTGTTTAACAACTTGATCCACACCACTGGATAAAGAGCTAAAAGCATTCATTCTAGTTTCACGATCTCTTGGCTGTGGAGGGCCAGGAGGATTTTGTTGTTGAGCATCTTTCTGTTCCTGAGGATTGCTATTGCTATTTTGAGCATTCTCCTCTTTCTTCTCATCTTTTCCTCCTTCATTTCCGTCCTTATTATCAGCGGGAGTTGGTTCAGGCTCCGGAGGTGGAAGTTCTTTCTCAACTCGAGTAATGGTGTTGCAGTAAATCAACTGATCAAGCTCGTAGCTGAAAGTGAAGCGATACCGTGGAACTTCAATAGCATGTGGATTAGGCTCATTCTTGCTGTTTAAAACAACGTTAGAAATATGCAAGAGATCTTGACGATGGCTGTTCGCGAAATTAGAGTAAAAAAGATCAACTTCTGTTACTGGGAAAGTTGCATGACGTCTTGATGGAACAGAATCACCGCGTTTGAAAATGGTAGCATATTTGAATTCACCTTTCTCACTCTTATAACGAGCAAGAACAGCTTCAGGAACAAAGTCTTGCAACTTGAACTGTGAAGCACGAACACGAGGTGACAGAAGACCTGCCATCAAAGCAGATCCACGAACAACCGCTTCATCTTGGTTCATCGTCGTTTTGGCCAATTGCTGGAAATTGCGCTCAACGATTGCACGAATAGCAGGAATACGTGATGATCCACCAACAAGTTCTACTTCAACATTAACAGGATTAACTTGAGCTTCATGAAGAAAGTTAACGATCAGTTTCTCGAATTTGCTGAAAATATCTGCCGCAAGTTCTTCGAATTTAACACTGAAAAATTGATATTAATGTAAATACTAGTGTGAAAATTCCTTACCGGTCAATTTCTGCTTTGAAGTCAGTATCTTCCATCAAGCATTCGACCTGACTGATGACTTTAGTATAAGCAGCAGAGGTTGATTTTTTTGCTTTTTCGGCTTCCTCAGCTAATCTCAACCATGCTTTTCTGTTATTTTTTGCATTCAATTTCTTGGTTTCCATGAAAACAGCAGCAAAGTATTCCCGAATAACGTTATCGAAGTAATATCCACCGACTTCAGTACTATGTTGAGCCAAAACAACACGAGCTCCATCTTTGTGAACTTCCGCCATTGAAATCTGCGCTTGAGAATAACCAACATCAACGAAAACAATCTTCTTAGGAGGTTCGTTCGAAGCCGGGAGACTCGTTTTTTTGAAGAAAGCATAAGAAGCAGCTAAAGCGGCAGTCTCATTTATCAATTTGATAAAAGGAAAACCAGCAATCTTCGCTGCTTCCAGGATAACTTGTCGATCGGAAATCGTATAATAATATGGAACTGTAAGGAAACATTCCTCCACAATAACACCAGTCGACGCTCGGGCAATGTCGAACAACTTCGTCAAGTAAGCACCGAGGACTTGCTGGACTTCCAATCTCACTGGTTCGTTCTGATGGTTCTGAAAGTATCAATTTCCAAATAAATTCAAAAACCATATATGAACTTACGTAAACTTCCACACTAGCATACAAGTCCTTTGAAAGTGGATTGACGGGGAAGCACTTGCAGGGAATCGCATCCAGAATACCTCCATGATCAGCATCTCTCCGTAAAAGTGGTTTGAAGAAGGCAACAGTACTCTTGAACTTCGATACGACCAGCTGACGGGCAGGTACACCAATAGACCTGGGAATAGAATTGAAGGCAACCGCAGTTCTGCAAAAGCAAAATTAGGTTTGCACAAGGATTTAAAAACTTACGGAGTGGCTAGAAGAGAGTACTCATTGGCCAGCACTTCGACGGTTCCATCTTTGATTCCGGCAATGTAGGTTGAATAACAACCGAGATCGATACCAACGATAGACATTGAAAATAGTCGAAATCCGATGAAAGTAGAGAACTGACTTGCTGAAAAAATAGGTGTTAACGAATCTTCTAAAACTCGTGTACAATGAAAAACGCGGAAATTTTGAAAGATGGTGGAAATTAAAATTCCATGATTTCGAGACAACACTCCAAAAACAAGAGGGAATGCTGAGCCAACCACACCCAAGTCTAATGATGGAAATCTTCATCAGTAACTTCAAACATGTGAAACACCACAAATTAAAGTAATATTGAGCACGAAACATGTCATAGACCAAGATAATCTTAAATATGGAGAAACTCAGATAGCCTTAATGTGAGGATTATTACATGATCGGATAATCTTGAATATATGAATCATCATAAATATAGATGATCTCAAATATGAAGATCTTCAAAAATCTACACATCAAGTATGAAAATGATCGAAAATATAGATAATCGTGACTACAAAAGATATTGCAAACTCAACAGAGCTTTAAATATGAAAATTACCACAAACCATGACTAATCCTAAAATCCGGAAATTACCACGAAATTGGATGTCATCATGAAATACTGAAATTACCACGCAATTGAACAGACTTAATTATAAAAACCATTATAAACCCGAGGGATTTTGAATATGGAAAGTATCACGAACAACACCTAATCCTAAATATGAAAATCATCACGAAATTCGGAATTAAATCGATGAATCAATTTTTTCGTTTTTAAAGTTCAGCCAAAAACAACTGAATCGTTCTTAATTAAATGTATCTACAGAATTTCAAGGTAAAAATCAAATCGGGAAGGTTAATGGACTTCGGAAGAAAGATTTCACAAGACAAACCTCGACCAAAAAAATGAAAAGCCAGACTGACTGGGGGCGGGATTGAGCACGCAACGCCAGAAAAGTCCGTGTTCGAGAAATTTCTCTAACTTTCCGTCGTTCGGATGACGCCTTCATGGTCTTTTCCTTCACCCGGAAAGGTGCCAAATGCATATTTGGATTTCGAAATTGTTCCCGAAAGTTACTATACATTGCTGTACAAGAAATAACAATAACGCATTTAAAAGTTTGAGGATTTTCATTACGAAATTGTCTTGAGATCTTTCTAGAACTTTCTGGAACTCGAGGGTTGAAATTTTCGTTCTGGAAGTTTCCGAGGATTTTGAAATTTCAATTACTGTTGTAATTATTGTAGAAATTAAAAATTAACTTTTAAGTTTTTTCGGTGGAAGTTTCTGGAGCTTCGAGATTTGGGATTTTTGCTGTGAAAGTTTCCATGAAATTCTAGAATTTTCTAGGAATTGCTGCTGTGGAAGACTGATTTATGAACGGTTGTAAAAATAAAAACCGATTGCTCAATTCTCGAGAATCTTAAAACTTCGAAATTTTTGAACGTCAATAAATTCCAGGAAATCGAATGAAGAAGTTTAATTCATGTTTTATTTGTCGATCCCAAAATGTCTTTGGATCTTGACAAACCGAAAGTACACCTATTCTGAAGGCAAGGGATGTTTCCTCAGTAAGATAAAAAGGCAATTTTCAACGAAGCGAATATTCGAAGAATGATAATCTTGTTCATGGCTCGGGAATGAAGCACTTCAAGATCGAACTAATCCACAGCATTGACCAGTAATCCTCATTGAAATCACCATCTTCATGAAGACAAGATCGACATTATATTGGATCCAACTATTTTTTTAAATCTTCATATAAAATTCCTTCTAGTGGACCAATCTCAGGCAGGATATTTCCATTACATCCAGTTATTTCTCGCCAGAATCTCAAACAACCAAAGTCCTCCACAATATCTAAAAATTACATCACTCCAAATGTATTCCCCTGTACAAATCCAAATAAACACCTCATCGAGAAGTAAATCGAAAACTTTATCATTTCCTTACGATAAATACCAACAGGCAGAATTCGTAAGTATTTAAGATTAAAACAAACCATCTGCAAAGGAGATCGGGCGATTATTTGAGCGAAAATCGGATGGGTTCTCTAACTCTTCCAGTGTTCAATATTGTTTTCTGTTCATTAACAGCAAGTTTGGCCCGCTCCTTTTGAACTTCGCTCAGCTCCAATTGGAGTTTGCTCCGTTGATTCAGCATCTCCAATCGTTCTTCTTGCTGAAAAAATAAATTTTAGCTCGGAAAAACAAAAACAAGAGTCGACAAGAGAACAGTAACCAAGATTCCGAGTATCAAAATATCCATTCGTGTCAAACCTGAAATTCATCAACGAGGCTGCAGCAGTGAGATAAACAGTAAGGGTTTAAAACGTTGCCAAGTAAGGCAATTATGTATAATATCCGACGTTTTCAAAAGACAAAACGTACCGCAGCTCGTCGTTCTTCTTCGACTTCCTTGAGTTTCTTGTTCAACTCCTCTTCTCGGGCAAGACACCTTTGCTGAGCTTCATCTTGGCGTTTTTTGGCCTCCATCATTTCATGCTGGAGTTCCTGCTCAATCTGAGATCGAAGTCGGCTTTCCATTTCGATTTTTTCTTTTGTGACTCTCTCACGAACAGCTTCGTCCATCTTGCCTATCTTTGCCTCCACCTGGAAATACCATATAAAAATACACCTGAAACAAGGGAACTTACTAATTCAACGACTTTTTCTTCGAGCCAAAAAAGAATTTGGTCGTTTTTCTCTCCGAAGTTTTCGCCGCTGTCGTTGAAAATCGATAGAAATTCGTTTTTGATTTCTTGAGGAATAATTAAACTGGTAGAAGGTTTCGGGGGTGCTACAGCGACTTCGACCTGCTTCAAGACTACTGGGGACTTTGCCGTCACGGGACTCAAAGGGGGATTCGGCGGAGAAGGACTTCTGGATTTCGGAGTGGAGCGTCTGCGACGGCGGTCGTAATCTCGACGGTCTCTCCTATCATAATCACGGTCGCGTCTTCTGCGGTCCCTTCTGTCGTCTCTTCTATCATAATCTCGATCTCTTCTGCGGTCTTTGGAACGAGAACGCCGACGACGTTCCCGTCGTGGAGACCTCGATTTGGATCGATTCGGGCTCGGGGGAGAGCGCGTTCTCGAGCGCGAACGTGGCATCTAGAAACAGACGTGATAAAAGTGAAGAAAAAATGGAGATCTTAAAAATTGAGGGAAAACTATATGGAAAATATAGAATTAGTGATAGAAAGCGAACAAACTTACCAATTTAAAAAAGGAAGAGACCGGACAGCGCGAGTCGCGAAGCCTGTGTCAGTCACATTTCGCCAAAGAATCGGAGCAAATTAGTTTGAATTATTTCCAAACACTGAAATGTAATTTCTAGATTTTTTATAATTCTTGAATATCCTGTTTAGGACTCTTGAAATAATGTTAAAAACACTAGAAGATAAGTGGTATTTGGATTGACGCATTTAGAGACTGGTTTAACGGGACATATTCTCTTTTGATGGAGAGCTTTCGGTTTTCGAAGACTTTTGGATCTTGTACTTTATCAAATACAAACATAAATACAGTCATATTCCCTCAAACTCGAGATTTGAATCCATTTCGAATCAAATTTCCTGTTTTTGAAATTATAAATCTTATTTCCAATTAGATTCTTCAAATTGTGTATTTTTAAATTCTAAATTAGTTTAAAACCAATTTTTTTAATTCTGGACTTGTATATTTTGATTAAATCCGAAATCGAAATTGAATTTTCGAATCAGTCTTAAATTTATTTAAATTCAAGTACTTTATTTTCGAATTTGCACCAAAAATAAATGGAATTTTTAGATCAAAATGCTTGAAGTATGATCGAAAAATTCGGAATTGATAAGTTAGATGAGCTGGATTTATCGGATCCAGAAATTTTCGTTTTCATAGTTTCCATCTCCAAGTTTTGAGTACCGTCGATTAGAGTCGCTATTTTCTCTCGAGTTGAGGGCGAGGCCTCACTTCGATCCGCTTTTTGGCTATTCTAAAGCCCACAGATCTCTCCGACTTCGAATAGGGACGACAACTTGATCGCGAAGGCCAAACAATCCCTTGTTCTTTCTTTCTTTCCTTGCCGATCCGACGAAGCTGTCAAACTTTTCCTTTTTCTGGTTTTAGCGATTTCCTTTTTTGTTTTTTTGGAGATTTCGAGAAACAAAATTTCCTTTATTAGTTTTTCAGAAATGAATTTGACAAGTAATTGGGGAAGATTATTAGTTTTTTTATTCACCGTAATCTCCAGTTGTCGATGTCAATCTTTGGCTAATGGATGTCTTCTGGAGGACGATAGGAATTCTGTTTATGTTTCAGTTTTCGAAGATGCTCCTGTCGGTAGGTTTCTCATCAATTTTATTATTTTCAATTTAATTCAGATATCAATATTGATTCAATATTTGTGCATTTCTTATACCTTATATCTTATACTTTTGTACTATTTAAAAATATTCCCACTGTTATTCAATTTCCTTTTTAAATATTTGAATTTCTTCATTGAATATTTCTTATTTTCGATATTAAATCCAGTAGAAACTATTAAGATCAATATTTGAAGTTTGTAATTTCCAGAAACTTTAGAAGTTACAAAAATTCGTTTTGAGACAATTTTACAAAAATCCCATTCTTAGTTTTTACAATAGTATAGTTTTAAAATTGGCATCTTAAATTAGTCACTTTAGAGTTGTTTGATCTTGTAAACATAGTTTTCGAAGCAATTTCGTAAGGGCTTATTTTCGAGATTTTAGAATTTGATTTTCGCTTTTTGAAATGATGTTTTGTTTTTAGTTTTCAATTAGAATCGCCAAAATGACCGCTACATCTCTTATTTTTCTTATTTCCCTTTAAGTGGTTTTTCTCCACGAACTTTTGCTGTTGAACTCGTTCGTCGAGTCAATTTTCGACACTTGTACAAAGGAGAAAAACTGACTTCGACAACTTTGGTCCTCGAGTAAGGGTCAAGTTAGCATCGTTCGAATTCAGCTTTTCTTTTTGGTTGAAGAAAAAACGACTATATTGCTGACTAATAATCACGAAAGTAAAGTTAAAACATTTAAAGAATAAAAAAGTGGAAAAATAAAAATTTAAGGACAGAAAAGTAGAAAAATAAAAAATTTAAGAACAGAAAAGTAGAAAAGTAAAAAGTTTCATAGATTTAAGAACCTTCAAAGATGAATAAGATAGAAAAATTATAAGGTTGAAAAAAAATAAGACAAATATTAGGTTGATTGACGTCGGATTATCCGCTTTCCAGGCTCGACTTTGACGGAATTGCCAATCAGGGGACAGACGTTTGGTCCCGATGCGAATATCCAATTAAGGCTGATCCAAGGCCAAGAATTCGTTTCTCTAGACCAAAGGACGAAGAAATTAATGCTACAAAAGGAACTGGATCGGGATCAGGTAGGATAATATTCGATTCAATATTTGTGTCTGGAAAATCCGACATTATTATTAGTATGAACATCGGATTTCAAGATTAGAATTGAAATTGGAATCGAAATCGAAATTAAAGCTTAAATTAATATTCGAATCCAAAGTTTAAGTTTAAAGCTCATTAATATCCATGTCAACGTTCAATCCGTAATATGCACGCGAAGTGTTGTGAATTTTATTTGTATTTCAATCTTGGTTCAAATATCGGCATTGAATTGCTTATGAAAATAGACAAAACAAGTATAAAGATAGAAATAACGAATTACTTTAAGGGATTAACTCGATTCGAAGTCTTGATCGAGTGCAAGTCGTTGCTGGACGATCACATCCCACAATTAAACATCAGTACCTTTGTTACTGTAAAAGACGTGAATGATAATGCTCCAGAATTCGACAAAGGGGAATATTCAATAATTCTCCCGGAAGAACTTCCGGAAGGAACTCCTATAAATCTGGAATTCGAAGCCACAGATGCGGATCAAGAAGGTCCGAACAGCTTTATCAGATACAGGATCATCGGATCGGATAGCGGAGAAGAAATCAACGAATTTTCCTCGAGTTCTAAGAATCCAAAGCAACTTTTGAAAATCCCGGATCCATACAAACCTCAGATCGTTGTTGGAGGAAGAATCGACTTCGAAAAAATCCGGAAGTTTGAAGTAGAAATTGAAGCTGAAGATGGTGGATCACCTTCCTTGAAGACTAGAGCGAAGCTGAAGGTCGTCGTCCAGGACGCAGATGACCTTAATCCCGTTTTCCAACACGAGAGTTACTACACAAACTCAATCCAAGATTCCATTTTCGAAATTTTTCCTGATCCTATTTTCGCCAAAGATGGAGATACTTTGAATGATCCTATTTATTATGAGATTTCTGGAGAGTTCAGTGAATTTTACTCCATCAATAATTCCGGCACAGTAAGATTGGTCAAGGATACAGTAATCTCAACAACTCTCTTCATTCACGTACGTTCCTTGAAAGTTGACTGCATAGTTGTTTATTTATATACATTTAAAGAATTAGTTTATAGTCATTTTATTCGCGTAAATCTTCTGGCTCCATTTCATAATAATTCTCCGTGCATACGATTTCTTTAAAATCAACCTGATTTTAATTGCTTTTTTCACGTGGACTTTTCACTATTAATTCCGCAGTTTTTTATTTACACAATTACTTTGAAAACTAAATCCATATTTATTCTCTTTGTTCACGTGGATTTTTGATATTAATTTCACGGTATTTTGTTTACCTAACTTTTTTCAAAGCTAACTTTATATTCATATTTTTAATCCACGTAGATTTTCGGTATTAATTTCATAACGATGAAATCGGGTTCTAAAATTACCGGCTTCCTTTTCCGATACTTCAAGGACCTATATTCAACTTTCGAAAAACTCCTGGCCAGCCAACGCCCTATTGTTTGGATCGAATTTGGTCCTGAAGTGGACCGGTTCTCCTACAAAAGGACAAAAAGAAACGATAAATCAGATTGCGGATTTCGGGATCGAAAACGGAATTGATTTACAAACTTTTTCGAAGAAATTATTTTTGACAGTAATTTGAGACTTTTTAAAAGCACATTTTTTATTTTTTATATAAAAAAGTTGTTTTAGGCTCGTCAAGTGAATCGGCCTGAGAGAACTTCGATGGCCGTTTTGAGAGTCACAAATCAATCCTCCATAGAATTCCAGCATTTGCTGTACTCTGTCCAGGTAAGGGTTTTGAGAAAATCGAAGAAATCGAGATTGTACAATCGAATTTAAATCATTTCAAAGGACTCGATCGAATTTAAATCATTTCAAAAGACTTCTCGAGGGACTTTCAAGAGTAAAGGTCAAGTTGCGGACCGTCACGGAACTTAAGTGCTCATTAAAATTCCGATTTAATCAAAATTCTTTAACTTGTTTAAAACTAAATTCTCCAGGAACTCAGCGGGAATTTCAGAAATCCCCGGAAATTTCATGAAAAATTCTGGAACAAAAACGAGAAACCAAAAACCTCCATACTTCAGAAATTAGTTTCGAAACAAGTTCGCAGGAAATTTGTTTCGATTTTTATATTCATGACTTAAGTTTTCTAGAATGTAGCAAAGAGTTTCAAATTCCAATGAAATCAAAGCTTTTGAAGTTCTAAAAAAACTCTCAAAATTCATTTCGGGACACGTTCACAAAAAAGTTGTTTTGATTTTACATTAATATGATCTGCCGAGAAAGCCCGAAAACAGAGGTCAGGTTACGGTCCCCCGCGGAGCTCAAGTGGCTATCTAAATCTCGATTTAGTCGAAATTCTTTAATTCGATTTTAAAACAACAAATTCCAGTTGACTTCAAATTCTCCCAAGGGTATGGAAGTGACCCAAGTCAAGGCGATTTCATCAACACCTAACATAAAAATGAGATACAGTATCCTCGAGGATGATTCCAATATCGCCTACATCGAGGAGTTGACTGGAAGAATTTTCTTGAATTCAACACCAGTAAAACAAAAATATTCAATGAGGTTGCTGGCTACAGATGGCAAAAGTGTAAGTTCATCTCTGACAATTTCCATGAAAACATTGAATTTTAATAGCACTGAATTTTGAAGAAAATTGTTTTTTATGAGGAACATTTTTTCAGAGAGCGTGGTCTAAATTGGAATTGACGGTGAAAAAGGTGAACGTCTTCGAGCCGGAATTCGATCAGCCAGAATACCTCTTTGACGTCAGAGGAATCGGGATGATCGGGCAGGTCCGGGCCATGGACAGAGACGAGAACGACACCATCAGTTACAGACTTCTGAATCTTCAAGGGTAAATTTGGAAAAAAATGTTTCTATTTTTAAAAAATACTTTTAGTCTCTTCAAAATTGATCAAGAAGGAATGTTGAGCAATCCAGGTACTTTGAAAATAATTCCTGGAAACACTTATGAACTCGTAGTCATGGCAGAAGATAGTCAAAAGCACAAAAGTTTCGTGAACGTGTTGTTGAGAACTCCATCAAGTGGTTGGTTTGGACCAACAGAAGCTGTTTTCATCGTTTTTTTCACTATTGTCGCTGCATTTTTCATTTTCCTTGGAATGTGGATGGCGAGAAAGTGCAAGACGTAAGTTTTTTTAAATATTAAAATCTTCCAAATCTCAATGAAACTCCTTAATTCATCTTTAAAAAACAAGAATTCTATAAATTCTTTTCGAGACAATACCGCAAGAAATTATTTTTAGCTTTTAATTTTGTGCAGATATATTAATTTGATTTCAATTTCAGAAGTTGTCTTTGGCCGACGTCTAGGAGAGGAAGCAACAAGCATTGGCGGGCGAATCCCGTGATCGTGGACTCCGGAGTTGTCATCACCAGATCCACTTCCACCGACATAGATGCTTACAACAGTACAAACCCCAATATCCAACGACTAAGTGGAGTGTCCCTAAGCGAAGAAAAAGACCGCGAAACCGTAGCTATAAGTTACGCAAATGCTGCCGCAAGTTTCGCTCCTCCAAATTCAGCAACTCATTCTGTTTTCAATTCTCACTCTGCTTCTTCACTCGGAATCGGTACTCGTCAGAATACCCAAAATCAATGTCAAACAGCTTCTAGTTCCCCTGCTAGAATCCGTACCCAACTTGCTCCAAATTCCCAAGCTTCCACTGCCAGCATGACTCCCGCTATTTATTTCACTTAAATACCGGTTTATTTTTTCTGATCTCATTTAAATTTTAATATTTATTATAATTTTTAATAGAATTCTTTCAACTCGTAAAGAAATTATGTTTTGGATTTATAAAGATTTTAATTTTTTCACCTGGGACTTTCACTTGATCCTCCTCTTCTCACAGGGTCACTACTAGGTTGATGATTTAATTTCTGGTTCTTTTTATTTGTTTTCTCTCCAAGTTGATCCCTGTTCACTTCCACAACGGTGGTTGTGTGAATTTGTGTCAAACTTTGTGGAGGTTGTACTTCATATGAATATATCGGAGTATTTCTTATTGGATTACTTGTAAAACTCGCTGCCGAAACCCCAGAAGCCGGAGTTTGAGGTTCGTCTGGCTCACTCGGCGTTGTGCTTGACCCCGATCTCGAATTCAATTCCTCAGAATCATCACTTTCCATCTTCCTATCCGTCGATGGCTCAATCAAATGAATCCTTATCGTAGAATCCCTTTCCTTATTCGATGAACTTGGATCATTCGGTGTCAACGGCGTTATTTGTCTTTTCGATGACGAGCTTGCACTTGATCCTTTGCTTATTTGTCTACTAAGAGGTAGTTTCGCTCCTTCTGGCAATCCTGGAGTAACATTCTGAACTTGATAATTCTGTTGAACAAAATCCTTATCCGTCAACCCTGTCGCCACAATAAATCTCCTCCTTGCTGGCGGTGGTAAATTCGCCATGTAATCCGCAAGTCGTCTTTCCATTTCTGCTTGATTTTCATAATCATTTGATTTCGTTGAATGAACAACTGATGATGGTCCTGACGATGTTCTATAATGTCCATTGTTTTGTGAATTTGGAATTTGTATTGGATTTATTCTCGGTTTCGACAATGATCTTGGTTGATTTCTTCTTTCTGCTATATTTTTCCTCATTTCCTCCATTTTCATTCCAGGATCAACAGAAAAATTCCTTTGTCTTGTAAAAATAGGATCCTTTTCAAAATGCTGAAGTGACGAAACCGACATCGCTCCTGCCATCGGACTAAATCCAGAGATGGGATATTGCCCTGTCATCGAAATCGATGAAGTATTATTATACAAAGGACTCGAACCCGTTGATGCTCTTCCAACTGCCAATCTCCTTACATTTTCTTCCAACAACGAAAATCTTCTGTCCATTGTATGTCTCTCTTCCACCAACTTTTCATGAAGTCTCCTGTTGTCGTTCAGTAACTCCTGCATTCTCCTGTCTTTTTCCAACTTTTCAAATTCCAGTTTCCTATATCGAGCATTTCTGAAATTCACTAATGAATAACTAATACTCCATATTTAGCAACTAACAACCGATATTTAATACCCAATCATATTATGTTTTTGCTGAATTTCTTAGTCTCCAAAATACCCTTAGAATCTCAATTTTGTGTCAATTGGAAAATCCCGTAAATTCTTATCAAGACAATTTCAAAAATCCTCATAACAGTCAAACTGAAAAACTCACAAATTTTCAACTTCCGCCTTTAACATAATTTCTTTTTTCTGGTTATCTTCTCCATACTTTTTCTGTAACTGAAATATCGTTGCTTCTAATTGAACTATTCTGCTATCCTTGGACGCAATAACCCGTCTCATCCTGGAGCTATCTTCTGGTTCCGGAGATGTTCTGCTTTTCCTCGAAGTCGGATTTTCCTTCTGCATTTTCAGCATAGTCAATTCCATTTCCAATTGAGACTTCTCCTTCACATATTCCTCCTGTTTTTTCTGTCTCTCTTCCACCGAATCCTGAAGTAATTTCTGGAGATGATTACACCTCTCAACCAAGACGTTGCTGTCCATCAACTGTCTATCCTTCGTCGCCAGTCTTTCTTGAGCATTCGACAGGGCTTTTTCCAGCATCACTATGTGATTAGTTTGTTCCGTCAACGTCACACTTTGGGCTTCGATCTCGATTTTCTGTCTATCGTTGGCACTCTGGAGTTCTTTATCTAAAGGAACTAAAGTTAATCGTTAATTTTTTGGAAACAAACTTTGAGCAACGTATTCATTCAAAAGCATAGTCAACTGTGCGAGTTGCATGTTGTCTTGCTGGGACCCTGGGGGTAAAGACCCTAAGGAGAGGGACCCCTGAGGGTTGTGGGGATTATCTAAAGCTTCCAATCTCTGGATCAATAAAGAATTCTCCGTTGTCAATCTTTGGATATGTTGTTCCATCTTATTTAAAGCCATCTTTTCTATTTTTTCTTGTTGTTCTCTTTGATTCAAAACTTGCTCGAATTCCTTCTCGATCCTGTCATAGGCCTGTTCGAGCTGCCGTAATCTCCCAATTTTCTGTTCCAAAGTATCATTTTTCTTCCTCAAAACATCGTTTTCGTTTCTAATCAAAGTCAGTTCAGACATCTTCATGATGATTGTATTCGGAGGAGTGGTGTTCATTGGAGGTGTCTCTTGGTAGAAAATAGGTCCTCCGTTAGTGTACGTCTTCGCTTCGTAAAATTGACTCTGTTCTCCAGAATTGAAAGGCGACTGTCTGAACTCATCGGAAGACTTCTGATTATGTCTGCTTCCGTCGATCGTGAAGAGACAGGGATGGGAATGACTCGTCGGGGGAGGCCCTGGCGGAGGTCCAGATGGCATGAATGATCTGAAAGGTATTTTCCATATATTAAAACGACAGGAAATTGTTTTCCATATGTTAAAAAAATAAAAGAAGTCTTTCTGTATGTTGGAATAATAAAAAAATTCTCATATACTGAAACAGTTTCAAAAATCACTTTCCTGCATATTAAAGTATGCTTAAAAATAATCCTACCTAAATTGCTGACTAGCGGCCGTTGCTTTTTGCTTCTGTTGCTGTAACAAGTGGCTTGTATAATTTTCTATCATATCCTTGACCTTCTGGTCATTTGATTCCTCTCCTTCGTGATCTAAAACAATGTTTAAAATTATTAACATACAAAGACAAACTTACGGATATCCAACCCACTAGCGGCTTTGGCTTCCATGATCAACTGGGGAAGGATCTGGCCTCCAGGGATGGGCATCTGACTTCCGCTCCCAGTAGACCCTTCCATTTTTCGTCGAAATTAATCGATTAAATTTCGATCAAATTAAACAAAATTAATCAATTCCAAAGTTTTTTCATCATCCAAATACCTTCAAAAAACCGCAAAAAATTCATATAAAGTTTCTGTCCTGAAATAATTAACCATAAAAAATTCAAAAAACAATAAAAATAAATTTGCTAAAAATACTCAAAAATTGAATCAGTAAGAAAATAACGGAACACGTCTTGTCGGAGAAGGAGAACAAAAGTGCTCTTGGTGCAGCTGTTGGATGGAAAGGAAGGAAGAAGAAAGATAGATGTTACGCGAAGAATGGAATGCAGAGAAGAATTTCCGCGATCGGTGGGCGAACAGGGTGCTCGACTCGCGACTCCGATTCATGCAGCCTGCATAGTTGATTATCAGAATCTTGATTTTTCATTCCGAGACGTAATTCACTTTTTTCTGCCCCAAGGTCCAGTCCATTTTGGATTTTTCGTGTTAGGATAGGATTTTATTCAATCTTTCGTGTCGAAACATGACTTTAACTTGATTTTTCCCCAAAAGTCTGTCTTTTTCCACAGAATGTTCAGAACTTGAGTTCTTATTTTGATTATGAAATTCGATAGATCGAAACTGATTTTTTATCGCCCGCTAATTCTTCCCTTCGATAAAAAAGGAATAAAATGACCTTGAAAGAGAGTCTTTTTGTCATGAAATGGATATTCTGTTTGATACAAAAGAAAATGTTTAGTTTGTTGGGAATTAATAAATTTGGCTTCTTTAGTAGAAAATATTGGAAATCAAGGAAACTGGTTTTTGATGGAAAAACTGTACTTTTTGATCAAAGATTATCCTAGAGCATCAAATTCCTTTTTGCAAATTATTATAGTGTCAAAAATGAGAATTTCGTCGTGAAAAATTATTTCAATTTGAGATTTTAAAAACCAATTGGTATCAAAAAATAAGTTTTGCCATGGAAAATTTTCCAAGTTGAGGCTACTCGATCACTTTGGCGAAACGCGAACGGACATCCATTTCCCACTACAGTGAGTTGTATTTCTATCGGTCTTCCTTGATTTAGATAAAACTACGAGAATTGATCCGGATTCTGGAATTCCTAACACCCTCTCTTGGCCTTTCCCTTTATTAATCTTCCGGAAAAGCGAAAATAAACTTTTGCCGCGTTTCGCAAACATTTTCTTTGTCGAACTTTTCAGTTTGTGTTCATATATCGATTTCTCTTTTCTCGACAAATTTCCTCGGAAATTTCCCCGCAGTTGATAATTTACAATATTTGCGATTTGTTGAAGGAATTTCTCCAAAAATATAATATAAGTTTCAGTTTTTAATATGAATCGCAATTGGATCATCATCTTCACTGTTCTCGCAATTTTCTCTATCAAAGACGCTTTCTTCATCAACGGACATACCAAGGGAGCCGATAGTGCCGAGGATTTTGCTGAATTTGATGATGAGTCGGCGAAACACGACAAATATTCGAAGCAAGCTAACGATGAATTCGATCCTGATGACGATGTCGAGATCAGAGCTCCCACAGGACGCGAGGGCGTCGGGCAACCCCTCCATGTCCCGTTGAATGCTCCTCCACTCAAATTTGCCTATTGGTAAGTGGTTTTGTGTACCGTTTACATAGTCCATATATGAATTTGATTACCGTGTCTCACATAATCCATTTATTAATTGATTGTTTCAGTGTCTCTTGTGGCTACAAACAGGCATTCGATCAGTTTTCTCAAATTGTCACCGAAAAGTTCCCTGGAATCAACATCGAGGGAGGAAACTATCCGCCAACTACGATGAAAGCTCTCGCTGCCCAGGTGCGACTTATTTTAGAATCGTTATCCATTAAACCTGCTTTTCAGTTCTTGAGTATCGCTAAGATGGTTTTAATCGTGTCTCTGATCTTCAACCGTAATCCCTTCGAAGCTGTCGGAATGCAGACCCCTGGATTTTTCGTCTGGATGACTCAGAACAAGGTCTCTGCCTGTATGATGCTCTTCTTGTTTTCGAACTCCATCGAGGGAATGTTGATGTCAACAGGTGCTTTCGAAATATACCTCGGAGACGAGCTCATTTGGTCCAAACTAGAGTCCGGCAGAATCCCCGCCCCAACAGAACTTATCCAAGCCATCGAAAGTCATCTGGAGTTGAGTGGCGCGAAACTGGCCTCTGGCACTTTCGGAATCGATTCCGACTAAGAATCTCCTCCTTCTGAACTCGGGTCCAAGTCACGCTCAGCATATGGAATTCGATACGTTATAGACTTACTCACTTGCCTAATATTGATTTGTAACTGAATTAATTTTATCTTTCTCTTATTTATCGAAGTTTCTGGAAAATGTCGAAATAACAAAGATAATCATTTCCAAAAATGGAAGTGACATCATGCTTTGAATAAACAAAAGTAGAATCACTGATCTCGAAGGTTCACGTAGAGACCAAGAACCCGAAGAGTCCACTTTCGTGAACTGCTCGCCCGCACACTGCCCACAGTCTCGAGAGTTTGAACGTTTTCTTTTCGGACAAAATTGTCCATTGGAGCCTATTTTTCTGATCATTTTTGTTGCTGATTGTGAATTTTGTCTAGGGTAAAACCGTCCCTGTGCGTCCAGTGGCCGTTTATTTCGTCTAGGGAGCGTCTCTTCTCGCCTCGTATACAAACGAGAAAAATTGGAAAGTGGTCTGTCCGACCAGGTCTGCCGGCCACGATCGTTTGCTTCCTTCGTTTTGCAACCAGACATTCTTGTTCTTTTTTGTGCCGCGCATTGGATATTCCGTAATCCGGAGTCATCTGTCATCCAGAAACTTGTGATTCAAAATGCTCAAGGTAATTTAACTCAACTTTTGAGTCAAGTTTATTCGCTTTCGGTATGGAGTTGATATATGAACTTCCTTGGAATTTCAGATGCCGCTCTTTGGAAAATCCCACAAATCTCCAACGGAGATAATCAAAAACCTCAGAGAATCCTTAAGTTCATTGGAGAAAGCGGACAGAGGAGACAAGAAAGCCGAAAAAGCAGTGGAGGAGGTCAGTCGATGGCTGCAAGCCGTCAAGGGGATCATATATGGCCAGGAGAATCAGGAACCTAACATCGAACAAGTTTGTTTTTGCCCAAAAGGACTTATTAAAGTAGTCTTCCAGGTTGCTCAGCTTGCTCAAGAGACTTACACCGCCAATATTCTTCCGCTTCTGGTTCATAATTTGAGCAGGTTGGATTTCGAGTCGAAGAAGGACGTCGCTCTGATTTTTAACAACCTTCTCCGGAGACAGATAGGGACCAGATCCCCGACCGTGGAGTACCTCTGTGCGAGACCCGAGATCGTCCTCACCTTGGCGGACGGGTACCAGATCCCGGAGATCGCCATCACCTGCGGCACCATGCTGAAGGAATGCATCCGTCACGAACACCTGGCGAAAATTCTTCTGCATTCTGAGAAATTCTTCAATTTCTTCACCTACGTCGAAGCCGGGACATTTGACATTGCTTCTGATGCCTTTGCTACTTTTAAAGTAACTTTTCCAAGGTTTTCTTTAAACATTAGTTTTTCTAGGATTTGATTACGAAACACAAAACTCTATGTGCAGAATTCCTGGAGAAGAATTATGATAGATTCTTCGAATACTACCAAAATCTACTGAAATCCGAGAACTACGTTGTCCGGAGACAAAGTCTGAAGCTGTTAGGGGAGCTCTTGCTCGACAGACACAACTTCAATGTCATGACGAAGTATATCAGCAACGCAGACAACTTAAAGATGATGATGGAAATGCTAAAAGACAAGAGCAGAAACATCCAGTTCGAGGCATTCCATGTCTTCAAGGTTCGTTATTTATTAATTTCATAAGTTGAAACTAAATTTTCGGAGAGCTGTCGATGAATAGATGAAGGAAGCTTTTCGATTTTTGTAAATTTCGAATTTTTCGACAGGCTAGATTTGTGACATTTCGATATTATCCTGAGATGGATATGCTCTGATTCCTAGAAAATTCCAATTTTCTGTTTTTGAAATTGATTGTCGTACAAAACGGATTTAAAATACCCTTCTAATTTGCAAGATCAATCAATGTGAGAAACCTGATCCTTAAAGGTCTAACAAAAATGGTGTTTTCATTTGAACTTTCGTAGATTTTTGGTTTTTGGTTTTTGTTCCCTAAAAGCGACTTTCGATCACATAAAATGGGATCTATTGTAGCTCCCTCATGATTCCAAAATTGACCAAAAAAGACCGAACTTTGGGAATTGATTTCTGAGATCCGATTTCACCATAAATTTATTTTCAGGTATTCGTGGCGAATCCGAACAAGCCAAAGCCGATTGCAGAAATCTTACTAAGAAATCGAGATAAACTTGTGGATTTTTTATCCAACTTTCATACAGAAAGGACGGAAGACGAACAGTTCAACGACGAGAAAGCTTACCTGATCAAGCAGATCCAGGAGATGCGGGCTCAATAAAGCTGGATTTAAACGACTTAGGGATCCAGAAACATTGTGTATTGAACAATTATTGTTGCTGCTCGAGTTTTGTCTTTCAGTCAAATTACCCGCCTTCCGAGGTTTCAGCTTGATATTTCTGATTCCTTGAATCCTCGGGTTTTTTGAGTTAACATTTGCTATTTTTAGTTAATTTGTCGCTTCTTATATTTATATGGGTTGTTTTTCGTTGAGATCGTGTGTGTGATGGAACCGAGTTTGGTCGAATTTTATGAAGAATATAAAACAAGATTTCTTAAGGTAATTATGTACAAAAAAACAATGACCCAAGAAAGATAAATATGGTTTTTTGTTGTAGTTTTTTTGGTTGAAAATCTTCTGGCATTCAGTCACTGGAAGAAGTATGGACATGATGATGGATTGACGAACCGGTCGGACTACTCTGATGGGCAGGGGGTTTAGGGGCAGTGTTGGTGGGAATCGGGGGATTTCTCTTTGAGAAAATCAGTGGAGTAACAGAAGCCGTGGATTCATCGGAGGAATTATTTCTTTGATTGGAGAGAATTCTCAAAGCATGTCTATTTTTGTAGATGTAAAGAAGAATTGCGCAGGTCAATGCACAAAAACAAATAACAGCGACGAGGGTCAAGATTATCATGCAGATTTTCATTGTGATGAACATTTCTCCGGCACGCTGAAAAACAAAGATTGCTGTAAAGAAACTTCTGGAAAAACCAAGAATTTAAGTCTGGCTTCAGAAATCTATTAGATTTTGAGAGATTTTACTAAAGTTACTGAATTCCGGAATATTTCACTTTTCCGAGATTCTGAATATTCATAAAATCTGTGAAGTGGATTAAACCATAGGAAATTATGATTTCAAAAAGCGAGACTCACCCTAGCAGCAAATTGGATGTCCTCCATGCCGCAGGTTTTGAAGCAGACCCCGCTGCTGGTTCCGAAGAGTTTCGCCAAAAGCGTCGAATCCTCTTTTTCTTGACCCATGTCTTCGAAGAAATTTCCTGGAGATTGTTGAGGACTGTTATTTGAAAGAATATTTCTGAATTTTCCAACAGTTTTGGAAACGTCAGAAAATAGTTGACCCAAGTCGACTTCACGTTCGCGATTTCCTCCGCCAAAGTAATCTCCGTCAACAGAACTCGCTGGCGGTGGTCCGTGACTCGTTGTCCGACTGGTCATATTAATTCTATATTTCTCTATTATTTTTTTTTTTGACTTTCGGTATTCTGGACAGCGTCAAAAAAACGACAGCCACTCGAGCGCACCTTTTTTGTCCAGAAAAATCAAGTTATTCTTCGGATCTTTGTTCCTTGGGAGATATCAAATTTTCTTTTTTCGAGAGATCCCGGAATTCCTTAGAAAGAGGTTCTCCACCCTAAAAAGATTTTTTTTAAATCAAAAACTAATTTCTTATGACAGTCTCGACATGGATTTCAAGAATTCTTCGGATATTCCTCGATCGGATGAGTTTAGAAATCTACATTGGATCATATAGGGCCCAAGTTTGAAAAAATAAAAACCAAATTTTGAAGAAAGGTGAATTCTACCAATAATATGAAACGATAAAACGGAAACTATCATGGAATTGTCTCGAGAAGAATTTCCAGAATAATTTTTTTGGACTACACGTACAATCCTGGATGATTTTTTTTGAATTTGAAAAAATTCGATCGCGAGATAAATTTGAAAATGGTGATCATAAAAGAGGATTATTTTGCAAAATCGAGTGATCGACCTTTGGAAAAATAGTCAGACAAGGGACGGATAAAAGAATTAGCTAAATTAAAAAACAAATTCAAAGGTGAGAAAACAAAGCTGGGGATTTAAAGAATTCGAAGTCAAAAGTGTGAAAATTAGGAAAAATATGTTTTAATAGTTGAAAAGATATAAATATATTGTAGAAGATTAGAGGAATAGGAAATAAATTTCTCTATGAAAATATCTCGACACGATTCTCGAAAATTTCCAATATTCTGAATTTTAAATGTTTTTCGAAAAATTCTAGTGAAAAAAATCGATTAAAAATTCTCAAATTAAGGCCATTCAAATAAAAACACAAACTTTCTATCATTTTTAAACTCTCGACAAACATTGGACTTTCTCACTTTTAAATTTTAGTAAAAATTCGAGGAAAGTAAAAATGGATATTCCTTATTACTTCTCGAGTTTCAATAAAAATGAGATTTCTCCATTACTTTTTAATTCCTCGACAGAAATCCGAATCAACTACACCAGCTTCTGTCATGAATAAAGAGCTTTTGAGAGTTTAGTCGAACTGATGGAATTTCGGGTCCGTCAACAAACACAAACAGGAGCTCTTCACAACTCCTTGACAGGACCGATTTTCCATGTTCAATCTTAGTCACTTGGGACCTAAAATGGACTCGACAAACAGTACTAATACTTTTGTTAAAGGATGAACCCCAAGATAAATCCAGGAGAATCTCCCGAGAGGAAACAAGAGTGAATGTTTTCGGAAATTTTTCAAGTGACGAAAACAAAAATAAATTATTGTTTAAAAAGGCGAAAAATGTTTTGAGATTTCGGGAACTCCCGGGATTCCTGAATTGAGATAAAAAGGTTCAGATTTTGAGTTTATTTACTTTTGGAAATTATGTTATTACACAAAATGAAAACTCGAAAAGTGCAGAAAAAATCCTCAACATGAATTTCTAGCCTTTCCTAGTTAAGATAAAAAATTAGGATTTTGAGTATGTTTGTTTTTGGAAAGTTTCAAAATTATGCTATTACAAAAAATAGAAATTCGTATAAAAAATTATAAAAACTTCGAGACATGTATTTCTAGAATTTTCCATTAGTAACAAAAAGTTGAAATCTCGAGATTACTTTTAAAAGGTTTTAAAATCGCTACCATTTCTAAAAGTAGGAATTTATATAAAAAGTTCCAAACATGAATTTTCTATTTATGACAAAAAGTTGAAATTTCCGAGGTTACTTATTTTTAAATGTTCCGAAATCATGAAATTTAAAAAAAATAAAGAATATGAGTCGCGAAGTTTCAAAAAAAATCTCGACGCAGATTTTTTCAGTTTCTAGTTAAGATCAAGAACTGGAATCCTGTGTTTGTGCTTCTAAAAACTTCAAGTCATATTTGTATAGAATAAAAGACCCTATGCAATCCTGGAAATTATCTTGACATGAAATTTCAGAAATTTGAGGAATATTTGAGGGATCTTAGAAGTTCCAGAAATCGGAGATTTTTAAAGTAACAGTTTCAGGACATTTAGAATCTCGAAAAAATTGAAAAATATTTTTAAAAAATTTGATGAGTAAATTTCCTTTAATTTTTTAAAGATCCGAAAACGATTAAGAAATACTCTCAATAAAACTCATTTCTACTTTCTATAATAATAAGTATAATCTTCCAGTTGAGACCAAAAGTTGTAGACAATGTAGTTTTCATGGTTCTAAAAGATTAAAAAGAACCGGTAAACTACAGAAAAGAGGATTTCATTAATGCTATGTAATTTTCTACAAACGTCGTAGTCAAGGAAGTTAATAAGAAGGAGTAATTGTATCTAATAAAATCCACAAGAAAGTGAATATTTAAAATATTTAATAAGATTCATAGAAAATATAATATTCTAATCATTTAATAAATGTACTGAAAGTGACTATGATACTTCTTTAATAAAATCCATGAAACTCAAATACTTAGCAAAACTCATAGAACTTAAATATTTAACGTGTTAGATAGAATTCACGGAAAGTGAATCACGTTACTTCTTTAATAAAATCTGCAGAACCTTTACAAGAGGAATCCCGTTTCTCGCGATTTGGATCGCGTATTCTCTTTTTAGAGGCTTATTTTTTAACAAAAGCAAAGTGTGACTCGACTCTTATTTTCGCACGAACGGGATTACAGTGATCGTTTTGTTTTCTGAAAGCTAGTGATCCTCGATAAAAATAATTCCCAATAAGTATATTCCAAATGAAAGAAAGGAAACGTGGGAGTTTATCTATATCTCGAGACAATGGGACTTTCGGACTTTATCGAGATCCATTTTAACCTTGAAGATGGGCTTGAGTGTTTTCGACGGGACTCATTCAATGAAATTTTTCACTTGGTAACCATTAATGAATAATTATTCGAATCTAGAAAGAGTATAAGTGGTTATGGTTTTATAAAAGTCAAAAATGACTTTTTTCAAAAATATGCCGAAAAAACTTCTGGAGTTTTTGGGACTCAGATGGAAAACACAAATTTCGTCTTCTCGCTTTGAGAATTAGTGTTTTTAAAAGATTGTTATAAGAATCAAAGGTAGATTTAAAAAAAATAAAGATTAGAATTAGTTGGAAAAACCCAGATATAGAAACGTTAAAAATAAAGATTTACAAATCCTTAAAAAGTAGGATTTAAGTGTAAAAAATAAAGATTTAAAACTTTGAAGAGAAATAAAGGTTTAAAAACTTTTTAATTCTCGGAATGAAATCGAGAGCCGGTCGATGGAAAGCTGTAAAAGGAAAAACGGGCTTCTAGGCGACCTTTTGACAGTTTTGTCGTTTTTCGCGAGTTCGCGAGTTAGTCAGTCAATTGATCTGGTTTCGCAGAATAGATGAGAAAAATGAGAAAACTGTCCAGAAGCCGAGAAAAGCCACAAAAATAACGAAGCATTTTCGTTTTACGAGAAATATGATGAATAATAATTTTTCTGGGTCACGAAAATTTTCTCAGGATAAGGTTCCTCTTAGATGACATAGATGTCCCAAGGTCAAAAATCCGAAAATCCAGAATATAATTTGGCGAAACATTTGACACTCATTATTATGTTGTCACAATAATCTAAAAATGCCAAAATCAATGATATTTTCGTGGTAGGATCTATTAGAGGAAAAAGACGGAATTTACGTTTGTTTATATTTCGCCAAAATTAGGTGATCTTTCTCGATGGAGTTCATCTCCAGAAGAAGAGATATTTGCATCTCTTCATATTTCGCCAAAATTAATGGTATTTTCGTGGCGGGATTTATTTCCAGCGGAGAACGATAAAAGTTGCATCCGTTCACATTTCTCCAAAGATGATCAGAAAATATCAAATTAAATTATAATTTCGTAACAGGACCTATTTTTGGAGAAAAAGATAAAATTTGCACCCATTCATATTTCTCCAAAAAATAAGATTTTCGTGGTAGGAATTTCTTTAGAAAAAATATTTCTTTTTACACCAAAACAATTAAAAAATAAAATTAATGACTTTCGTAATGGGACGTTTTTTCCGAAAAAAAGGGTCATTTTTATTTCGCCAAAACAATTTTAAAAACTAAAATCAATTATGTTTTCGTGGTGGAACCATTTTTTCGAAAAAAGGTCATTCTCGCTTCGCCAAAGTCCGGTTCACGTCAACAATTCACTTTTCAGTTCCGGAAAAAATGGACAAACACCGTTGCTATGAAGCAAAAAAGGGTTTCGAGGACAGGAATTCCGGTCATTTCATTTTTAGGAAAATGTCTATTATTCAATGGTCAAAGTCCGGCATTTATTCCAAATTCCGGGAATTATTTAATAAAAATCCAAGGTAAATTTTTTAATAAAATCTTCTCGACATGATTTTTTAAAGATCTTTAGAACTCCGAAAAGTCCTGATTCAGATGAAATTGAAATCTTTGGAAGTTAATTTTTATTTCTTGAAAAACAAATATTATTTTTCCTGTATTTCAAAAAAGCAGTTTTCGCGAGATCATTTTTTTCGACGTTGACGGCAGTATTACTTTCGGAATTCAACTTCGATTTTGTTTCCAACTCTGAATCCGATTCAAATTCAGAATCCGAATTGGAAGTCCTCTGGAGGTGTCGGGATTTAATCTCAATGATCGGCTTCTCTTCAATAAAGCCTGGATCTCCTTCCCATTTTTTCCCAGATTTCATAATTTCGACGATTTTTGCAAATTTCTTCCGAAGGTCACTTGTATCTCGAACATAAAGTCCATAAAACTCTTCATCTTCTGGAAGTTCTTCTGTGAATTTCCTTTTTCTCGGATTACAGTAATCTCCAGGAGTAGAGGAATTTTCATTGACAATTTCCTTTCTGAACTTTACTGGAGGATTAGAAATGTAATATTGTGCGTCAAAGTTTTTCGGGACCATGTATTTTTTCTAAATCCTCAAGGTTAAAAATAAAAAGAGCAAGAAAAACAAACTTGATTCAAAATCGAAGAAGAAAAGACAAAACTTATATGGAGGAAAGGATCAATCTGGAATTCATCAAAAACTTTTTTGTTCATTTCCGTAAAGCCGATTTTCTTGTTGAAGAAGTTTCCAACAATAAAGAAATATTTTTTTACATCAAATGTCGGATTTGATAGGAGTTCTTTTACCGTCCGATTTTTTCTGACTCCCGCATTTTCCTCGGTCGTCGGAGAGCTGACTTCGAGGTCCAGTTTGGTTTCGTTGAAAGCCTTGATGGACATATCTAAAAATTACAAAGTAACAAAACCACTGTTACAAAAAAATGCTATTGTTTTAAAAATAAATTGTATTGTTACAAAAAACAACATTTCCACAGAATTTTTTCGCCACGAATTTTTAGAATCCCCCATTATAAAAACTTACTGTATCCCAAAAATATTCTAAATCCTTTAAAAAATAAAACGGAAATAAAACCCTTCACATTGAAAAAAATACAAATCAACTTTATTATCTCACAATCTCTGGTTAAAAATAACATGATATAACCTGTAACACGAAATACTATATATCTTACCATATCACTCTAATTTTTTATGGTGAATTTTCAGAAGTTAAATATAACCATATATCTCAATGCTTGTTCAACAGTTGTTTAATAAATTCCACAGCGGATATAAATTGAGTCCACCAATATGCTTCGCTTCCTTGCATTCTCTTCCCATAAAATCCAGTAACATACTGTATATTTGACAAAAGAGCAGGAGGGTTAGCTTTAATAAGCACAAATACAAGAACAGGAGTAATGTCGTCTGCAGAAGCCGTTCCTTGCCCAGAACATAAAGACAGCAGATTTTCTATAGTTTCACAGCATCTAACAACACAAGTCATTTTATCTCTTGGAGATTTATAGGCATTTATTATTGCCACTTCGGCTTGAGCAGAAGGCCAAGGACATTCTCCATGGAACTTTCGAGGGATTCTTAATTCCGGATGGTCTGGGGTTATTGTAGAAGATATCTCAGAAAGTGATTTATGAAATACTCTGAAAAAATTACTGACATTATTAGGACATTTAAATAATGCTAAATATAAAACTTTCATTGCATATAAAAAATTCAATTTTTTAAAGAAAAATACTCTTTGAAAAGTAAGTGGAACAAGAGCCTCAGTACCAAAAAAATTACAGCGATTTATGTCCTAGCGTAAAAAAATTAAAAACCAAATAGCTTGTAAGTTTCAGGACAATTAGTCTTGAGAAGAAAAAAATAAAGTGATTCGGATCTTAGCACAAAAAAATCAAGTGATTTTTATTTGAGAAAGAAAAAAATTAAGTAATTCGCGTCCCAAAGAGAAAAAAAGACCACTATATCTTGAAGTAAAAAATTAAAACGAATCTTATTTCAATACAAAAAATTAAAGCAATTTGTTTCTTGTAATGGGAAAAATTTCTTTGAAAAAACATTTTCCAAATCTTTTCTCAGCACGAAAAAGCAGAAAAAATACAACGCTTTTTTTTCTCAAAGTTTGAAAAGAACATCTTTTTGAATTTTTTTCAGAGGGAAAAAAAACAAAGCGAATCTTGTTTCAACGCGATACATTTAGAGCAAATTCTTTTTGAAACAAGAAAAAGTAAGACAAATATATCTCAATACGAAGAAAATTAGGGTAAATTTCATCTTAAAACGAAAAATATAAATAATGTCCTAATAAGAAAGATTTAAATTTTGATTTAAAATAAAAAATGTCAAAACTTACTCATCTCTAAATTGATCCGCTTCTCCATTAGGATAAAGAGCAAAATGGTACACGTAACTCATTAGAGACCTTTCCAAATATTTCCTTGCACAATCCAATTTCTTTTCTTCAGCACCTTGCCACATTACTTCCATATGCATCTTGTCAGAAAGTTTTTCCAAAGTCCTTTCAACAGCATCTGTTCTTTCATCTTGGACAATTAATTGTTGAAAATCGATGACAAATTCTCTCACAAATTGCTCATTTCTTTCTAAATAAAATCTAACAAGAACTTCTGTTAAGCATTCCATCGTCAAATCTTCTTCTCGATGAAGTCTTGTTGCAAGTTTCTTCAAACAAGATTGTAGTTGAAGAAGTATCAATCTGCTTTGCTGGAGATAATGCAAATATGAAGTTCTTTTTCTATTTTCGTCTCTCATAGTTTTCAACAACTTCCTTATTCCTTTAGAATCGAACACCGACAATGATCTCTGGACTTCCCGGATCTGTGCCGTCATAGCTCTGTCTTGGTCGTTTATCGCCTCAGCAAGAAGGAGCTTCAAATATTCGAAAATCGCATTCGAAACAGAATCCGCGTCCGAAGATTCACTTCCTATCGTAGTAGATGCAATTGAGCTCGATGAAAGATTGACTGCAGAACTCAATACAGATCTCAATTTCCTCTTCGAATCTATGAAAGCTTTACAATTTGTCAAATTCTCTGGGTCATAGTACAATCTTTGAATATCATCGTCTTCGACAATTCCAGATTTTTGTTGAATTTCCTGATTATTTTGGTTAATCGTTGAATTCCCACCAGGACTTCTATATTTGTTTAAAATATCGTCAGCTATTTTCTGTCTGTCAATCAACGAAATTTGAGAATTTTCTGTCAAATGACCCGTGGATCGACTTTCTGGCAATCTGCTCGGTCCTGGTTCATTTCTCACTAAAACATTCAATAAATGATATAAAAATACAAAATAATAAAGCTAATGTAATGTCAAAAACAAATATCAATGTAAAAAAACCAACCATTTGAAAAATTGGCTGTTGTAGCGGATTGAGCCAAGGTCTGTCTGAAGCTCACGACCGTCTGCTTCTTATTCCTCAAAGTAGCACTGACTTTCTGAAGTCCTTGATGAAGAAGAGAGAACTTTGATGTTCCCGGACTTCCTGGTGGACCTGGTTCATCGGATTCTGTTGGAGGGATATTGATCGGCATTGTTGCTGGTGGCTTCGGTGTATTCTTGGAACTTCCTGGGATCGCAGCGGATAATCTTCTTGCTTGCTCCAGATTTCTTGCTGGACTACTAGGATCCGAGTTCGCAGTGAAAGGGTTCGAAACAGTCCTCAACAACCCGTTATTCTGAGCTCCTGAGTCGTCACCAACCAAATCTTTCAAGAATTCTGAGTCAATATCTGACTTCGAGTAAAAACTGCTTCCACTAGATTGTCTCCTGATCCTGCCTTGATCGTTTTCTGTGTCAACTTGATTTCTCAAAGAAGCGTTTAAATTTCCCGGAATTCTTCTTTGTCCGAAATCATTCGGAGGATCACCTCTCGAAGGCCCGACATCATTCGGATTTAAGTTTGCTTGAGCAACTTGTCTTCTTGCAGCCCTGTTTGCTCCAGATTCATCCATCAACATCATATCGACATCATTGTTCCTATTTCCCACGTTGTCCGCCTCCGAGTCGCTTACTGTAGCGTCCAGACTCCAAGTGTCGCTTCTGTCTTCCGGCAAAATCAGCCCTCCTTGATTCTGGACCTGCTGGGGTACTGGTGGGGGTCCTTGGGGAGGAGGAGGGAGATTGATCAAATTCAAGTTCCCATTCTGAACATTATTGTTCCCGCTTGCATGTCTTCTAAGTCTGTTTATGCCTTCTCCAGGGGGAGCCAATTGAAGAGCATGGAGTCCAGCCGCTAGTAAATCTCTATTATCGTTAGAAAATCCTCCCTCATTGTCCGACGCCACCACATCTGTAGACCAACTATCACTTACTAAGGAATAGGTTTCGTCTCTGTAAGTTGCTGGATCTTGTGGGGGAATCGCGAACTTCCCGAATTTATCTTCCAAACCTTCTGGATTCTGCTTTCTTACAGTAACCGGCAGGGGTGGCATCTGAGGTCTCGGAACGTTCACAGCAGCCCCATTTATCGTCGAACTCAATGTTGCCTCTTCTGCATCCTGTTCATCAGCGTTCCTTTCGTTGGCATTTCCACTGAAAGGAGTCCCTCTTCCACTTCCACTATTCCTGTCCCCGTCAGATGGAGACCCTCTTCCAGAAACATTCGCACTTATAGGAACAACATCACTAAAATTGTCCGGAAGTGTGCTTATGTCTTCTGCTTCGTCTTCATCTTCGTTGATACTAGAGCATACAGAACCTCCCTGATCATCGTCACTCGCAGCATCTGTGTTCGTCCTATCACTGACTACAGATTCCGTCGCTGTCGCTACAAATCTCGTTTTCTTCTCTGCTCCTCCATCGGAAATCTTTTGCTTTCTCTTTGATGAAACCATGTATTTTTCTTCAGATTCTAATCCCAATGGAGGACGAGAATTGTTGAAATGGAAAACAAGGATCTCCGTCGGAATATCCGCATCCATGGAAGGATCTGTATTTTCTTCTAATTTTGGCACTTTTTCTTCTGGAGAAAATCCCGAAGTTCTAGAAGGCGAAGAATGAAGTAATCTCTGACTTCTGGAAGCAGCGTTCTGAACTCTGTCCGCAAAGTTCCTCAGACGACCCGATGATGGGGGCCGGGCAATAGGGGTCCCGTTGTTCGAAGCTTTCGTTTCAGAATCTTTCACTACAAATTCCGAAGGCATCTTTTGGATATAGTCCTTGATCGTTCTTTTTACGGATTCATCCGAAATAGATTCCAAAGCCGTCGATTTAAGATAAATAATAATAGAATTAACTTCGAAAATTGACCCTATGCAGGACTTTCTTTGGTAGAGTTCGGACCCCGAATCGTCACTCAAAACATTGGGGAACATGGATTCTATCGAGAGAGCGTCCATATTCAAAATCGACTTTATCACATTCGGCATCGCTGTTTGATCCAAATTCGTCAAAATTTGTTCGAAGTAAAGTGGGGGTTTTTCATGAGGTAGAAGGGCTAGGGTCTGGAGGACCTGACCGACCTGCATCAAATTGAATCTCGCTATTGTTCCTACAGGAGTGTCCGAAATCACCCCTATAGTTTCCGGATTCGTTACTGCCGGACAAATAAAACAAGTAAAGACAAGATCCGTGCATATTAATCTTGCTTTAGACTCATCTTTCAACTTCTCCAGAAGCATTGTATAGAGCTGACGAACAAGCCAGGCCAATGTAGGAGGGAAACAAGTCATGGAATTCTGGAGGGCGTTGATGAACTTTATCAGGATTGTGGACAACCTTCCGATGATCATCTTGTGATATTCCGCAAGAAGCTTCTGGTACTTCGGGGAAGTAGGATCACTTCCAAATCTCCTTCTTCTTTCTTCCACGGGGAATCTTTGGGGAGATTTATTGGGCTCTATGTCCAGATAAAGCTCATCTTGGGCCAGAAGAGACATGATGGGTTCGTGAAGAGCTGCTGTTAGGAAAACCTTTGCAGACAAAAGTTGCTCATTCAGCAGCGAATAAAGCCGGCTGAAAGAGGTGTTTCCTTTCCTCAGAATCTTCCTCAAATCTGGCGAAGGAAAAAGTTCCAATTTGATCAGATGGGCAAGTACTTCCAAAAATTTCTTCTCATCGCTCGGGAAGATCGCACTGCTATAAAGAAGGTTGAAGATCGATCTGGATAAATCTTCTGGGGAATAGTTAGGGATAATATCACGGGGGATCTTGTCGGCGGCATCGAGGAACTCTGCGACAGCTCTCGGGGATTGGAGAAGGACGTCGAAGACTGCGGAAATTGAACTTGCGTGGTGACTGCATCTCCGATGAGCTTCTAGATATTGAACTCTTTCTAGTTTCGCCAGTAATCTGCAGCAGTTATCCGGAGCGACTGAAGGGTGGGAGTTGATTAATCGGCGGAGAATCATCTGAAACCGATTTAAAAAGATCAACTTCAATGAGCAAAAACCAATAAAAAGTGATAAATAGAAGAAAAATGATTTAAAATTGATCGGAAAGTTGGGAAAACAGTAATTTCGATATATTAAAAGTAACAGATACTAATGAATTAATGAAAAACCAACCAAAATTAATCAAGAGGAAATAATTTCGGTATGAAAAAATCGATGATAATTAATAAGTTCGGAAAAACATTTTAAAATCGATAAAGAAATTAATGAAGGGAGGATTTTCATATATAAACATACCTGTTCTTGAGTACATTTCCAGCTTAACTTCCCAAGATCTGATATTTCCTCATCGAGGGCGGCATTTAAGGAAGACAAAGTCGAAATTTCACTCGTAGTCAAAAGTTTTTCGGAACGAAGCCTCTCACATAAGGCCGCCAATCCGTCTGCAGCACTACCCATCTCCATTGTTAGATCCCTAGAAAAATAATTGATTAATCAAGAAGTAAAATTTATCTCATCAAAAATGAGAAAATTAATGTTTATAGAGAAAAAACGAATAATCTTAATTCGAGCAGATGATCACAATGGCCAGTCCGAGTCCGTTCGGGTCAGGACAAACGGAACGACGGACATACGAGCGTGAGATGACGAAAACTGGACGAAAAGCGCCTGATCAAATACTTCAAGTTTTTATAAATTTCAACCACAAACTGCCATTGTGAGGTTCCGGAAATGCTAGGGGAATTATTTAGAGAAAATTCAATAAAAATCATAAGATTAAAAAACATGTTTTTGTGGAATTTTTCAAACAAACTGTAAAAACAAAAAGAATTCACATTTATTCTTTAAAAGAATTTTTGCTGGATTTTGGAAAATTGTAGAATATTCTACAAAATTTTGGTTAATGAAAATAGAGAAATCCTGAAGGATCTAGACAGATTTAAAGCCTTCCACGACTTTTGTCTCAAAGATAATACTCTTGAGATTAATTTTGTATTTTTAATAATATAATATTCTTTTAAAAAGTTCACCTTTCGACGTTCTCTTGCTTCAACTGCTTCGAATTTACAAATTTTGTATTTTTAAATTTATAAATTTCTAATTTTAAAACATAAATTCCAACGTTAATACTTATTTATTTTTGATTTTTAACAAGAGAATCCAGAGAGAGTTGGAAGCAAAGTTTTTTGGATCTCAGTGAAGAGTTGATCTTCGCTCAATCCGGCACCTTTGATGATGTGATCTGTTTGATTTTTCGTGATGGTATTGAAGGTTTTTCCTCCGTCTTTGGGATTGACTGACATATCAATGACAAAAATCTGAGCTCCGGTATCCGCAAGTCTCTTGGCCTCTATCCCGGTCAAAGTCTGGTCTTGGAAGTAGCTGAAATCGACAAATTATTAAAATTTCAATTTTAATTCTGTCCGAAAAGTTTAGTTTAATTAGAAAATCGAAAATCTTGGAGGTTACTGTGATGGTCTTACTCTGTTTCTGCCAAGATGACGACTCCATAGTTGTTGAATTCTTTCCTGTTCACGACTCTGGCAATGTCGCCAAAAAGAAGCTCCAACTTCGGGGGTTCCGGTTCCGTCACAGGCTCGTAGAAAAAGTGATCCATCCTGTCAATGACTCCAGGAGCAGGTTCGAAGGGGAAAAGTTCCAATTCAGCATCGTCGACTACGGTGAATTGGAATCCGTTATTTTTTTGAGGAAGTTTATCCAACATTTTTTTGACAACATTGATGAAAACAGGGATTGTCGCATTTGTTTGATAAGTATCTTCCACAGCAAAAATAAATCCAGAACATTGGACAACGTCACAAGGATAAGCTTCGACGATTTTTGCGTTTATCCCTGTGGTTGCTGCCAGAGCATCGTCGACGGTTTTGTAGACCCAGTCAGATCTGTTCTGGGCGATCATCACCATGTTCGAGCTATCATTAGCCACAGAATTCACTCCATTGACATCTGGGAACCCTACTCCAAAGACCACCGGGACCAGATCATGGATGTAGCGAGTCATAGGGTTGTTGACGTCATTCTTGGTCCTGAAAATCACAAAAAATAAAAGTTGCTTTCCTTTTTAAATTGAATAAAAATTAAACTCACACGGTACTGGTGACCAAGATGACAACTCTGTTCATGTCTACGGAGCCCAAAGTGAGGATTTCTTCAGCAAGATCCAATCCACTAAAATCGAAATTAAAGAATTAAAACTTTCTGATGGCTTTACTTTGAAGCTACTCCTGTCCCGAAATCTTTGTAAACCATATGTCTGTCAATGATGGAATTCCAGCCACTTCTCGTTTCATCTCTCAAAAACTCGAATTTGAAGTGATATGTATCTCCATAAGAAGCGAGCCCGAATCTGGCGTGTTTCTTGGATCCAGATTCGACGTCATCTGTGAAAGAGAAAGAGTTCGATACAGTATGGATGAAGTTCTTCAAATCATTGTTGTAGTAACTCTCGTTGGTCGAAGATGAACTGTCGATCACGAAAATCACCTCGACTTGTTCACAAAGATGAGTTTGACTTTTACAACTGAAATTCATTAATTTTTACTTTATTTTACAAATCCCTATAGGTTTTATTGTTTTTAAAAAATTACCTTTGGAAAATTGCAAGAAACAAAAGAGGAAGTAAAAATCTCATGATGGAAAATTAAAGATGAAAAACAAGCAAAATTATTGGGTTTTATCAGAAAACATGAGGAAACGAGGAAAAGCACTTCTACATTATCGGAAACTTCGTCATGGACATTCCGGTTTAGATAACGATGGCGCATGGATCCAGGAAGAGATTGCGCCTCTGCACACGGTGATAAAAAGAGCTACTTTCTTCTACATTAAAACTTATTAGTGGTCAAGAAAATAGCTTCTTTTTTTCAGAGAAATTCAAAAAATATATATTATAACAAAAATACTGGTGTTTAAATCAAAATCATAAAGTTACTAAGGAAAAATCCTTCTCATGATTAAACATTACACAGTTGAAGTGATCCTTCTCTCCTAATAAAAAACATGCAGTGACCATCGAACAATTTTTTTCTTGTGCAATTAAAGAAATATGTATTATGATAAAAAACTCATTTTCTTAAAAGTACAAGTATACAGTATTCAGATTACATTTAAATGATTAAAAGTGCTGCATAAATCGATTGTAAAATTAAGTTGTTAAAGTAATCAAAATTTTAGCAATTTCAATTAAAAATAATAAAAATAAGTTTTCTGTAAAAAACATTTCTAACCTTTTTTCTGCAAAAATTTTCCAGATTTTTTTTCTTATAAAAATTATTCTTTAATTTTTAGAGTTCCGTTTCGAAGCTTATTTGATGCACTTTCTAGAGAGAAACCATCTTCTCCAATTGTTCTAATTCAAGGAATACCGGACGGATTTCCATGATTCTCTTTCACCAAATCAAGTCAACTTGCAATTTTGTAATATCAAAAGTAATTATTATCGAAAATCAAAATAGTCTCTAGTAGTATAAAAACTATTTTTATTTTTGGCATTCCGTTCTCAATTTTTATAGAGAAATTATTTTTAAATTCCTCTAACTCAAAGAACATCGACCGGATTTCCGCAGAGTTTCTTCCACAAAAGTTCAAAATAACTTGCAATCTTTTAGATATTAAAAATAACAAACTTAAAAGTAATTTCCATCGAAAATTTCCCTAAAAATAGTTTCCAATTTTTAAGTCCTGTCTGAGAATTTTTTTATTGAGAGAAATTATTTTTTAAATTTTCCTAACTCAAGGAACACCAGACGGGTTTTCATGATTTTTTCTCCACAAAATCAAGTCCGCTTGCAATTTCTCAATATTAAGGATCTCAAAATCTAAAAAAATCTTTAATGAAAGTCAGAAATCAAGGGTTTTTTCGCAGAAATAACTTCCGACTTGTGGTCTTACAAATGTTAAGGATTTCAAAAACCAAGGATAAAGTATTTTCTTCATATTATGAAAGATATTCTTCGATTTTTGGTCTCTACCTTGAGATTTATTTATTCTCAAATAAAATTTCAAATTCCATAGTATTTGTCTATCATAAATAAAAGTGATGGAATTGTATGAAGCAAGCAAAAATATTAACAGGTGATTTAATATTCACTGAACTGAAAAATTTGAAATTGACTTTTCTTATAGATTTCGGAATTTAAAGATTTTGGGGAATTAATGATGAAAAAAACAGAAAATCTGTGGGAAAACTTGGATTAAAGATGATGTGGTTTCTATTGAGAGCGAAAGTTGTTCCTTTTCTTCGACCCTAATCCTCCCCAATCCCTCTGGATCCTGATCCTTCTTGATCTTCTTGGATTTTGGTCATTTTAAGATTTCCGTTTCAAAATTTACCCTGTACTTATGTTGCCGAGTTTTTCCTCAATTTATATTGAATCATGTTTTTTCAAAAGGTTCCCTTAGGCAATCCGAAGATCCCACTTAGTCTTCTTCTTTTGGAACTACTTGTTTTTGAAACAATCTTTTGTACTAAAGTGAATTTAGTGACCGCTCAGAAAAGATGAGAATTCCCTTGCCGAGAGGACCAGTCACGACGAGTTTCCAAGACAGTTTTCTTTTTTTGACGTTTCTCAAAAATCTGAATTTTCGAAAAGTGAAAAACGACCAGTTCATGATTATTCTTTCTTCAAAGATAATTAACTTTTTATTTTCGAAAAGTACTCGGGTATTTGTTTTCTAAATTAAGCATTTGCCCTTTGAAAATTAGATGTTTATCCCTTAGAAGTAATTAAACTTTATTTATTTTTTAGAGAAGTTAAACCTGTTTTTTATTTTCAAAAAGATTAATTTTTTACAAGACCATTTCTAACTCGGAAAAAGAAGTTTTTATCTTTTTAATTTTAATTTCCTACCTTAATTAATTAGTTTAAATCTGAGTTTTATACCTTTTCAATTTTTATTGTTTCCTCAGGGAGTTGAGTGGGAGATTGTCTATAGTGTGATCAGACAGGGCCAAAATTAAATTTCGTAACGAACTTTAGACTTCGAATTCATTTCGAACATTGTTGCCGTGACTTTTTTCAATATGATCTTACTCCATGTCAAAACACTATAATAAGATAAATATAAGTATAAGAAAGTGAGTATTTAGCATTTTAAAGTAGCTTTAATTCGTACTCATATATTGTAGTAGAATTAACAAGAATACAAAGAAATGAATCCTCAATATTGTTAAACAAAATTATTTATGTTTTTAGTTTGCCTTTGAGAAAGTGGAATCGCTATAATTGCCTAAAAATTCCTGACGCAAACTAATTTCATTTATTTTTAGACATTGAACTTTTTTTCGAAAATATTGTAGTCAATTGTACTTTTGAAAAATTTGTGTCATGAATTAATTTATTTTTACACTAAATTCTATTTTTTTAAATATATCATATCCTACTGTGGCTATTTAAAAATTCATATTGGGAGTTGGTTTCTATCTCCTCGAAAAGGTTCGTTCAAATAGGATCAACATGGTCTTTCTTCAAACAAAAAAAGAAATTCATTCTCAAAATTTTATTAAGGACTTTTGTCAAAAAAATCCAGAAAAATCTCCAAGGATCTACAACTTCAAAAATATCTTTGAATCTTCTTTTTTGAATATTCTTAATTTGGTTTTTAATCAATTTAAGTCGATTCATCATTGTCCTTTCACTCGAGAAAAAGGGCAAAAGTTTTCAGAATTCTCGAACTTTGTTTAATCGAGATGTTTGAAGATCAGAAAGGGGCGTTGTTTCTAACTTGTCCTAATACAAAATTCCGGAATTTCCAAAAAAAATTCAGAACCTGATTTTTTATAATTTAATTTTGAATTACAATCTGCAATATTATAAAAATTAAAAAACATTTTTTTAAATTATCCCAAAATTGATTTCTAGAATCTTCTGGAATTTTCGAAGATATTTATCCCAGGATCATTACAATAAAATTAATAATTAGCATCTTTACAAAATTGTCTCAACACGAAGTTTCGAAAGTTGCCGAAACTTTCTAGAATTCTTGTTGAAACAAATTTTTACTTTTGTATAATTTTTAATATTTGAATGGGATTTTCTATGAATTTTCCATGGTCGATGGACTTTGATTCCTTCTGGGCCAGTTCGCTCTGGACCAAAATTCCTCCACTTTTTTATTTTGTTTGATTGGAAAGATTCATCTCATGTCCATCTTGAGTCCAGTTTTCTTATGGAAGACACGTTTTGACGAAAGGCGCCGGAGATGACGCTGGACTTCTTCGAAAAAATCCAAGATGAATAATGCAAAAACTGTCTTCATCTTTTTTAGTTGCAGTTTCTTCTTCACGCTTTCTGATTTCTGCTTTCATAACTGTCATCCTGGATTTTCGGTCTTTTGTCGGAAAAAATTCCTTTGAATGTCTCTGATTTTTCCAATTTAGGAACAAAGAAATTTGCTTTTGGCTAATTTTCTGTTGATTACGGTATCTGGGTGAATTTGTTAAACATTTTGTGAAATCCTTAGGATTTTATCTCCTCGAAAGTTCATCAGCGTGAAAAGTATGAAATTTCGAAGCTCCCGGTCCTAGCTGGAAAATTTTAGAAATTCGTGTCGAGATTATTTTTCGAAATTCCGTCACACTAATTTCTGGTTTTTATAACAACACAATAATGATTAAGACTCTGCAGAACCACTCAAACATAATTTCAGTTTCCGGTCCTGAGTGGAAAATCCTAAATATTCCTGTCGAAAACATTTTTTGGAATTTCGTTGCAAAATAGCTTTGTTTTTTGACAGCAAGGTAATATTTCGTGATCTTTGCCATTTTATGGTTTTGATTTCTCCTTTGGCCCTGAGGCATTCTTCTCTCGCCCACGTTTTTTCAGAAAGAATTGAAGTTCTGTTTTTACTTAACCTATGATCAGTTTGGAAATGATTTATTGTTCGGAGTAAGACTTTGAAAAAGCTATATTTATATTAATCACTACAATATCAGGATTTGTCTTTCTTAGCGATTTTCTAAAGCATCTATATTGGTGGTTGTGATGTTTAAATTTATTTTTTACTTTTAAGGAAGTTATATCTATATTAAATATTATCACGTTTTTGGTTCTTTTTAAGTGCTCTTTGTATTTAAATTATTTTCGATCTAGATTTATGATTGTTCATTTAGAACAAGGAAGTATTTTGTTTACAACTCTGAAAAGTTCAATGTATCTAGTGTCATTTGATCGAAATGTTTTCTTTAGATGCTCCCATTCATTACCTGATTTGTAAATTCTGCAAGTTGTTCTGAGGTCCTCCAGGGTCTTACAAAATTTCTACTTTCGGAATTCAGTAAAATTTTATGGATTTTTGCAGAAGTTTTCGAATTCCAGGAGTCTTCTGGAATCTCCAAGAGTTAATCAGGTTTTAGAAGAAACATCTAAAATAAAAGACTGAAAGTTCATGTTAGTACAATTTCGTAACAACGATGATGTTTTTATAATAGCGATGTTTGACCACCGAAAGTTCAGTTAAAAAATTTCGAAAAACTATGATTAACCAATGACTTTATAGTAATCCAGGATTATTATTCAAAATTTCTGGAATTGTTTAGAAAGTCTTCCTGGAATTTCGAATTTATTCACAAAAACCTTTCTAAGATATGTGCTTCTTCTATGAAATTTTGGACTTGTTTTTTGTTTTTTAACCTTGTCCGAGAATTTTAGACGGTCTTTGTTAATTTTCGACAATATCACTAGTAGAAACCGGTTTCCCCTTTTTTGAAGCCTAAACGGAAAGCGAAGAAGTTGACTCGACTTGATTAGAAAAGAAAAGAAAAAAATGGCCGATAAAAAACGTCAAAGGTGAATCTGGAAGACGATTGATCTTGTATTTCTTCAAAACAAATTATTCTATTCTCTTTTTTGAAATGACGTGATACGAACAGACACAAATTATTTTAAAATAATTTTTCTGAGTCTCAACAATATAAAAAAGTTTTTGATTCAGATTATTTTTTAATTTTAAACTTGGATTTCTTTAAAAGTAATCCCTTACTAAAAAACAATGAAATTTAGGAACTTTTTTCTTGTCAATTTTAGACTACAACCTCAGTTAATGATTCTTGGAACAAATGTTCAATTCGGATCATAAAAAACGAAATTTCCTGTTCGAAAACTATGAAATTTTAAAAAATAAGTCTCGTCACAGAATATTTTTGGCTAATTTTAAATTAGGGATTTTATCAGTGATTTTCGGAAAATAGAAATCTTAAATTATTTTTAAAAAAGGGGTTTCTTTCAAAAGTACCCGAATAAATTCCTTTCTCCTTTGTTAAATTAAATTTTTTTCTTTAGTTTTTCATAGAAGTAGTTACTCTAGCGTGTGCTGATTCTAAAAATACAAAAATTAACGAAAGAGAAAGGAGTTTTAATCAGAATTTAAAAAATTAGTGACTCATCCAGAGACTTTCGAAGGGAGGATTATTTTCTTTCCGAAGTAATCTGAAATTAGAAATAGAAATTTTTACTTAGAAATCATAACTTATTCTGTCCAGGAGTAACATTTCAAAATACAGGGTTTTGAGCAGGAAATTGTTTTTCTTTTCGAGACGATCGGAAACTAGTATTTCTTCTTTAACGAAAATAATCCGAAATTATTTGAAAAGTACTATATGTATGTTATACTAAGATAAACAAGAACGGAGTAGTAAATCAATTTGAAAATAGTACCAGTTAGTCGAATTCATTAAAGAAGAAAGTGAGTGGGTACCTGAATTTTCTATTTTTAAACTTTTCAAGATTTTTAATTCTTTGATTTCTAGGATTTTTAGAGTTTTTAATTTTTAATAGTTCTTGTGCTTTGATATTTCCAAAGTCTTTTCGTTCTTAAGTATTTGCAAATTTAAAACTTTTCAAATATTTTTGATTGTCTCAATTTTCATTTTTAAAATACTGAAATTTCCAGATTTTCCGTTACTTTTTACTTTAAAAAACTAAAACCACTTTTTTATTCCGGTGAAATGTCCTTTGTCTATTTTTTTTGTAAGATCGTTATTGATGAGTCTGATGAAATGATAAATTTTGTGTTCTGAATTCATCTTCGGACTCCAAAAAAGACGTGGGCGAGTATTCTGGTATCGGGCCAAATTCTTTCTTGCTGATGTTGGGCGAATTCAAAAAGGCGTACGTTTTCTTGGAGCGTTTTTCCCCTTCAAGGCCAGCAGAAAGATCGGGTTGACTCGAATTTGAGCTGATTTGGTGAATTTGAGCTGTTTTGGTGAATCAGATCAAATTCGACGTTCGAGAAATATCCTTTATAAACACGTTCTTCGTCTCATTATTATCAGTTCAAACTTCGACATCCGAAAACAGAACTTTATAGGAATATTGTCTATCCTTTTCTGGTTTTAAAACGTTAAGTTCGAGAATAGGTCTTTTTCACTTTTTATCTCTTGTTGTCATTTTAGAAAGTGAGAACATTGAATAACGAATAACGACTTTTTAATCTCCCAAGTTTTGTAGTTTCTTCCACTTAAATCACGAAAAATGTTTTGCTACTTTCCTGGTTCCGAGTGGAAGATGTCTTTAAATTGTTTTTTTGTTTATTTCCACTCAGGACCATAAAAAATAACCTTTTAACTTTTATTTGGTTTCTGATGGAAAATATTTTGAACTTCCACGATGGAAAATTAATGTTTATATTTTCGAAATTTATTTTTTTGGAATAAAGTTTTATTATTTAGTAAAAGACCTCGAGTTCCCTCTTTTTGTCCAAAATGAAACCCGTTTCGATTCCATTTTTTAAAAAGAAAAATGAACAAAAAGAAGAACTGTGGAAGCAAAGTAGTTCAAAACAACATTCGCAGCAACTCAATCCTGGGTCTTCGAACGAGTTCTAGTCTTGAGGAGAATTAGTAATTAATCAATTCTGGGATATAGAAGACATAACGACTCCAATACTTGTACCAATATTCCTATTTATATTCTTACTCTTGCCTCTATTTCTACTTGTACTCTTATCCCCATCCTTACCTTTATGTACTCCAAGAATTGGATTCTAGAAGGTTGTTTAAATTTTTTTTCTGCTGGATGGTATGCAGTTCATTGTCTGCAGTACATGTTCTCACTATGATGAGATATATTTATTTTGAATATATATCTTTCTGAGAAATTTTTACATTGGACAGGAAGATCTCTTTTACCAGAACCAAGCCCTTCAGACGTCTAATTAATTAAAGTAGCGAGCCATATTGATCAATCTTGGTCCCGATACGAACGATGATTTTATCATTTCGATAGAGTTCTTCTTTATTTTTAAAATTCCCAGCATTTCACAATTTAAAAAATGTTCAATTGTTGTTCCGAATCATGTAAGTTATTGAGCTATATCAGAACTATTATTTTTATACAATTTCTGAACATTTTTTAATTTTCCTGCTTCTTTATGAATTAAAGAAGGTTCAATTTTCATTCTAAATCATTGAGTTACAAGGTCTTCGTCCTGACGAAAAGTATGATTTTATCACTTTGTAGAAATTCCTGAACGTCTTTTTTTAATGTTTTCTATTTTTGATAAATCAAAGGAAATTCACGTTTCATTCTAAATAATATATCGTCACCTTCGGTTATTTCGTTTCTGACGCAAATGATTATTTATCACTTCTTGGAAATTTATTGATCTTTTATTTTGTTAGAAATTTATCAATTTCTATTTTTTAAAAGTTCATTGGTTTTTATTGTTTAAAATTTACTGATTTCTATTTCTTTGAATTTGTCGACGTTATTTTTTGAGTCCATTAATTTGGATTCTTTAAAGTCATTAATTTTGATTTTCCAGATGTGTGAAACAGCCGATGACTGCTCGAGATATGTCATCGATCTCAGCACCCCGGAGACTCTGGAAAGGGATTTTTATGCCTGGCTCAAGGTAGGGTTCCTGTTTTTGAAGACAACTTTAGGACGAGTTTTTTTGATTGATATGGACGTTATAGGGAGAAAACCAAAGGTTGACAGAATCTCCAGAGGAATCCGAATGTCTTTCATCAAAATTACCTTCGATTTCGTTTCTTGGAGAATTCATAGGTCACCAAAATCCCTCTTCTAATTACTGTCACTTATCCCCCCCGCCTCCTTACCCTCTCCAGTTCCACTTCCAAGACGAGCAAAATATGTCTGACGGGGATACTCTCAGCAGTCCAGCCCCATCCTCGTCCTCGGGAAGCTCTTTTTCCACAAACTCCCCAGTGGAGTTCGTCAACTCTGTCTCAAACTCCGAAACCCAGTTCTCCAGCAATCCTCAAGGAAACGAGGCAGAAGAAAAAGTCGAAGTCTCTGGAAGACTGAAACTTGCTTCTCGTTTCTCGAGTACCATAAATGGAAGATCCTCGGGCACGAATCAACTTGGAAGGACCTACTCCCCTGGTCTCCCCCTTTCCATGCAGGATAGAGAACAGATTGTTGGACTTTATCAAAGTGGATGGAAGATTTGTGATATATCGAAGAAACTTTGTGTCACCCATAGCTGTGTGTCGAAGATTTTAAATCGCTTCAGAACGACTGGATCTGTCAGACCGAAAGACGCCAAGGAGAGCAGAATCGAAAGTCCCCTCGTCACGGCCATCAGAGATTATCGTTTTCGTCTAGGTATGACGAAGCAAAGCGAAATCAGAGAACAGCTAATCATCGACGGTATCTGCAGAAGAGATAATGTCCCTAGTAGAAGCTCTATTAACCAGTAAGTCTATTTTTAAGTACAAAAAGTCTAAAGATTTTCGGAAATTCCCTAAAATTTCAACTTTTTAAAATCGAAATTGGACTATAACTAATGAGTTTCATTTGCAGTATTCTCCGGACGAAATTGGACCTCAAGAAGACCCCCAAGAAGAAAATCGAGATTCTTATGGAACTTTAAACTTATTCAATTGTATATTACACGATCTCCATTAACTCCAACTCGCCTGCCAAAACTGCCAAAATTGTCCAGAATGCAATTCCGGAAATCAGCCACTACAGTATTACTGCCGTATTTCCTACAATAATAATACCGTACTTTATACAGTACTATTACTGTACCTTTACACATTCTATAGGAAATTTCTAGACCTGCCACTCTATCCTCGGCTGCCTTGTGAATTGTTGCCAAATTTATTATTTTGGAATCGATAATATTTTGCTTTCAATGAACTGTTTACCCAAAAACCGGAAATTAAGGAAAACATGTCAAAAATTAATCATTTTAACGAATTGATTTAACTAGAAAATTAGAGATTAAGAAATATAGATCAAAGTTTTCTTGCAGCCAGTTTGTTTTCGAAAAGTATTAGTACACAAGTTTTGGTGGTTTGCAGTCTTTATGTGATGAAACTTTCCTTGTACACTTAAATACTCGGATGTCTAGGTACTTGAACATTGGGACACTTTGGTGTTTGGACAGTTGTATAATTGTACACTTAGACACGGATATTTGTATACTTGACACTTGACACTTGTATATTCTGATAATTGTAATCCGTGGTCCATGCCTATGGGAATAGTTGGTCACAACATTATCGCTGTGATGAGGACCTACTTTTTTATCATTTCGAACTCGTTGAGACCGACTGAAACCAACATTACATATTGTTGGGAGTATGAAGGTAGTATACAAGATGAAATATCTTTAATATCAGAATTCTTTAGCAGATTTAATCAGTTTCAGTGCCTTGATAAAGACAACTATTTAGAAATATAAGAAGCACTGTATGTATAAAAAGACCCGAGTTATGTCAAAGTTTCCTTTAATTATTTCTTTTTGAAAATGGGTATTAATATCAATGCGAAGGAAGAAGAATACAGGAATACAGAGACACATAGTCGTGGATGTGAATTTTAGTCTAGACCTTTTGGATCATCGCTATACAGATTACAATATAGTTTGTTGTCGGAATTGGACCGATTATTCTACTGAAATGGGTTTTCTACAATAGACTCCTGAAAACATGTAACATAAAGATCAATTGAAACACAATTATGTCAAATTGAGGTTCCACTTAACTTTCAAGTTAATTTGGGAATTTATTTTCAATTGAGATTAAGAAGGAGTGAAATTCCCGTGATTCCCAGCAAATTCACGATGAGAGTCGACCTTAATTGATCTTTATTTTTTAACCTCGAATTTTACCCGTATCTATGAACAGATGAACTCTCCGTGATCTCTAGGACCTTTGGAGAATTCAACTGTTTTCAAGTTTCGGATCAATTTTAATCTTTAATTTTGTTTGCACTGAAAAATGAATTGTGCTCTTTCGAAACTTTATGATGATAAATAACTTTGTTCGATAATTACTTTGAATATCATATTTTATTTACATAAAAAACAACATTGCCATAATTTTCAGAAACTTTGTATTGAAAAACAACCTTTTTCAATTATTTTTTAATATTAGATTCTATTATCTTTTAAAATACCCAATGTTACTATTGCCTCTCGAAACTTCGTAATATGTATCAACTTTTTTAATTATCATCTTTAATATCAAATTTTATTTGCATTAAGGAGAAAACTAAGTCTCCGTGACTTCTAGAAACTGCAGAGTCAACTTTAGTGGAATGTTTGGATAGTTTCAACATCGACTCCCCTTTTATCCGAGAACAACGGACCTTTCTATGATTTTTCGTGATTTTTCGACTTTTGTTACTTTTTGATGATTATTAATTTTGCACTTTTTTGACAGCCCCTATATAGACTCTATTTGAACTCTGTATCTATATTTTACATGAAATGACATCGGAGAAAAACTTAAAAATCCTCGAATAAAAAACAAACAGTCGAGTCGGAAAAAAAGAATCAAAGGGGGACAATTTCCGGTGAGAGAGGCTTGAGTAAGAGGTACGCCAAACAATTCCGTAATCCATGTCAACTATTTTTCCATTTTTCAATCAATTTCTGCCAGGATTTCCTTGACATTGTTTGTTATTTTTTCCAATTAATATCTATCAGAATTTTCATCATTTTTTTCAGCTAACTTCTGCTGGAATTATTATTTCTTTTTTTCATATTATTTCATGATTCTATTTGTGATATTATTTCTCCATTTCCATTTATTAGTAAATTCATCATCTTCATCAGAATCGGGACATGGTTCGAAGATATTATATCAAGACCAGTCTACAGTTCCGAATCCTAGTTCCACGACTACCCAGAATTACCAAATTCCAGGGGGTTTGGAAAGGGACTCAAA